>NPHW01006011.1:0-10149 GCA_002240705.1 Elaphomyces granulatus | reverse complement strand
GGGCCAAATTACATTTCAGGCTGTAACGTTACAATAGCGTGGAAACTGAGGTAAAAAATTGCTTCTTCTAAATCTATCATACCCATTTTTCCTTCATCTACACAGCCCGGTTTCGTTTCGAGATTCTTCAGAGCAATCATTAATTTGATGATTTGACTACACTACCGCCGCCCGGGCTGTCATACTAAAAGTTTAAAGCTGGCGGTGGACATAATCGATCGGCGATTACAGGCAGTCTACATGAGGAGTATCCCTATGGCTATTGTAAGTTTCCTTAGTTGATTGCATCTAGCTAATAATAGACAAAGGCATGGGAGGTTAACCTTGGCCCAAGAGTAGACTACATATGATAGCAATATCCTGACCTGTGTGTGTAGTACCCTCGCAATGATGTTTGATGCGGCTCTTATGTAATTTTCTAATGCTATCCATTTCTAATTTTGATTGGGCAAATTTTATCGCGCCGTGAGGACAAGGGGACGTTCTACAGGACAAGCGGTGAGATTACTCCATATGATTACTATTTACTATTTATCAATATACCTAGTATGATTATAATAACAAATTAACAATTATATCAACATTATATATACCAACTTAATAAGTATGCAGTTAATAATGGAGTGGCTCCCAAGAAGTTATCATCGCTATGTATGACTTTTAAGTCCTTATGATAGTCCTTACACCTTACTCCTCTATCATACTTAGTACTGTATGTAACTTAGAATGCAAGGGTAGGTAGGTATTCAACTTGCTAATAATATGATAGGTTTACATGCCAAGCCCACACTAGACGGTACCTGTTCTAGTATTTATGCAACAAACTCTATATTGGCTGGCAAATATGCATTGATCTCTTCGCTAGTGCATATTTAGGCCCTTTGTCGCGTTCAGCCAAATGTGCTGAGTGGTGAATAGTAGAAAGATCGATCAAATTTCAATTGCCTCCCCATGGAATCGCTCACTTTCCGGCTCGCCGCATGCGCTATACCAAACAGAGATATGATTAGACAAAAGACGAGGAAGCATGAAGGCCAGGTCGCACAAACAAAGAGAGAACTTGAAGGCCGTCCATGAAGAAAGGTGGATCTTGAAATGATGGACATCTTAAGACAGAGGCGAAAGGAACCCTAACCAAGACACCGGGAAGGCTAAAATCAAGGATACCAATGGCAATTATAAATATGCAGACGGTTTAGATAGCTTCTCAAAGAAATATTCAAGTTTAAAAGGTGGTTCTCGCATGATAGTAATGATGCTGATAATAAAAGTGGGCCTTTAGATAAGAGCAGAAACTAGATTTTGTCATCTGAGATTCATTGCGGCATTTGACGAAACAGACAGCGGGCGAGAAAATTATCTGATGGAAAGAGGTTTTGCGAACGCATAGAGGAGAGATTAGATTAGGTCAATGGCCACACGTAGGTACGAGAAGATACGATAGAAATTTGGAGGGTGAACACCCTGACGGACCCAAGGAGGAACGGGAGAAGCGACAGAAAGTACTTTTCGTTTACTCAGAAGTGCGCATAGGAGTGAAGAATCCAAAAGAGAAGCTATCGATCGGACATGCGCACATAACGCTGAGAACAGAAGAGAAAGACATAAAGGCAAGAGTGGATTTTGGGGTATTGGCTGGAACAGCAGCGACGAATTCCATTTAAAAGACAGCACTAAAAGTGGAAAAGTTGCATGAACGATACAATCGCTCGAAACCCACTTTGGATAGACAATTTAAGAGTAGGCTGGGGGTGGTTGAGGGACGGTGGGCGGGGGGCGGAAGGGAGAAGAGAAAAGAGAAACAGAGATAAAAGAGAAATAGAATATAATAAAATTTAGAGATAAAAAAACAGACAGGTGACTGACAGGAAAACAAGAAGAGAAAAAACAAACGAAAAGGAGCAAGCAAAGTAGATAGATAAAAATAACCAGCGAGTTACCCTGCTTGCGATCGCAGGGATAGCAACAGCTTTCTCGGGCGTTTATTCGCAAGAGATCGTTGGTGACTCCCTGAATGTCTTGGACATGAGAACAGATTACGCTTGGTAGCCTCCAAAGCCATTTCCAAAGCTAGCGCTGGTCGGTTGGCCCCACGCAGAGCCTGGAGTGGTTTGGCCACGGCCATATCCTCCTGCGCTTCCCGGCAGTTGGCCATACCCTCCCTGAGCGGGCATTGCAGGGCCGCCAAAGTTGTTCGCCTGCTGATCCCAACCACGGCCGACAGGACTTGGACCTAGAAAATAGCAAATGAGTTTCCTCGTACAAGTACAAGAAGGCTAAATTGTCTTAAACACCAGCTGCTTACCTTGAGGGGTCATGGGTCCGCCAGGGCTGCCGTACTGAGGGAAGTAGGGAGATGTATTGAAACCTGGTCCTCCACTCCCCTGTTGAGCTGAGTAGCCTTCAAATTGACCGGTCGGAGGACGGTCCTTGCCCCACTATGAGATGTCAGCGAAGAAGAGTGGGAGTGATAGGGAAAGAGGGTGATGAAAGAGAAGTGAAAAGGTTGAACAATCATACACTGCATTTCAAAGGGCGCCCGTTGACGTTATATCCGTTTAGTTGACAGATTGCGGTCGCAGCGTTCTCATGGGTATCCATTTTAACAAAGGCAAACCCGCGATCGGCTTGTAGACGAGTCTCTACCACATAACCAAAGTTCTGAAACAGTGGGACTAAATCATTTTGTGTCGTATAGGGAGTGAGATTGCCAACGTAGCAGGTCGTTTGCCACTGCGGTGTCTGTTGGAGGACCATTTCATAGCTCTGAATCCCATGAGTTGGGAAATGATGGTGACCGAAGGCGTTGGTCGGAGTCATACCCATGGCCGCCATGGCCTGTTGTTGAGAAATGGAAGGCTGACCCTTCTGGTTCGCCCAGTTGCAGCGAATGGCACGGGAACCTAACCATTCACCGTCCATGGAATTGAGTGCCTTTTCCGCATCACCGCGCTCGCGAAAGGCAACGAAGCCATACCCACGCGAGCGACCCGTTTTCATGTCCCACATTACACGAGCCTCCGAAACGGATCCAAAAGCAGAGAAGGCCTGGAGCAAGACCTCATCGTTAACCTCATTGCTTAAATCCCCGACGAAGATGTGAAAATGGTTGGAAGTATCCTCTTTGTTGTTACTGTTGGACTGGTAGGCCCAGTTGACCCGGATCTCCTATGAGGCGTCAGAAGGCATCCTGGGCGACTTGTTCCTGAATGCACATACCGACTGGTGGATACGACGTCCGTTAAGGGTCTGCATCGCTCTCTCGGCCGCACCTGGGTCGTCGTACTCGACGAAGCCGTAGTTCAACCCTTTGGTCTGAGACTAGGGCAAAGGGACGTTAGCCACCGTCACACGGGCGTCTCGAAAAAATTTTCGTGTTTTCTTTCTTTCGGGTTATTTTTATTTTTATTTTTATTTTTTATTTTTTTAAATAAAAACAAATTAAATAAACGCGATTTGAGATGGAGAACCAGGGTGCCTGAAGAAGACGGAGAAAAAGTTGAGGTGGGGGACCGGAAGGTAAGAAGTGTGGTGTGTGGAAAGGGAAGGAAGGGGACAAAGGGAAGCTGTCAACTGGAGCCAGTGGGTTTTGCAAGTGGAGCAAACAGTCAAACAACTGCGGCAGGACCTACATTCTTGTCTGGAATAATCTTGACACTCTGCACGTGGCCAGTGGTCTCAAAAATCTGCTTCAAGATATCCTCCGTGACTCTCGGATCCAAACCTCCCACATACAAGGCCCGCTTGTTTGGCTCCGGTGCCGCTCGACGTACATACCCGCCGGCGTTCGTTGGCGACATCATATTCCCAGACATCGGCGACGTGATTGCCGTCGGAATTGGATTGGTATTTTGTGGAATCACCACAGGTGGTAGCGGTGGTGGTGGCATGTGAGATGGATTGCTCTGGCCATTTCCCTGAGAGGCATCAAACTGCTGTTGACCAGGGGCGCCCGAGGCCGATTGGAGGGGTGGCGGAAGGGACGAAGTGGACGTGGGCGCGTTCTCAGCCATTCTGCAACGAGTTGACAAGACCACAAATCTATCTAAGTCCAGAGATATCCTGCCCTGAGCTTTGGAGGTCGCGCAGACCCAATCGGATATAACAACTTGGACAACGCAATAGCTCAGAAACTATCACAGCAAGTCGATACAGACCGAGCTGGTACGATGGTACCGGTAGGAGTATCGTTCCAGCTCGACCTAGAGCCGTCACCAGAAGAAATCCAGATAACAATCGCTTGAACGATGGAGCGTGGTGACACGGTACTGGGAGGACTGCCAGCGATGCCTTTTGCTCAACTAACTTTGTTAAATCTCGGGCCAGAGCCCACGAACGAGTCGGGATGTGCTCTCGCAAGAGCGACGGTCCAAAAACAAGATAGAGAACGGGGGAAAGGAAACGAGAAAGACCTAACAGGAACAGAGACTACAGCAGGAGATATACGGAGGAATGACGAAACCGGAACAGGAAAAGAAAAGGAAAAGAGGAAAGAAAAAAAAAAAAAAGGAAAAAAGGAAAAAAGGAAAAGAAAAAAAAAAGGAAAAAGGGAAGAGACAATCACACAAGTCCCAGTGCCAGCAATATTGAAGATATAAAGTGTCAAGGGATGGAAAAGGTGAGACGAAAAGATGCGATAGTCTTTCCTGGAGGGGGTTTCAAGATGGAGGTGTGGAGGTTGTGCTTTTCAAGGTCGAGGCGGACAAAAAAGTGACTGGAGGTTTGGATGCTCAGTCAGCAAGTAGCAATGAGAAACTCAGAAGAGCCGCGAGAAGGGGAAAAGGTCCCCGTGCTAGCCCCAGGAGGGTTTAGGTACCTGGCCCTGGGGAACGTTGGTTGAAGCTTAAAAATTAATTTAAAAATATTAACTTGACTTAATTTACAAATTAAAATAGTTCTACAATTTCAACTACCTACGGCGACCACAAATTTGATTTTGTTTCTTCTATTAGGAGTGCAGTCTAAGTTACTAGTATAATAATAAGAAAAAATGTCAATTGTGCTTTAGCATAGGTATAGACTCCAGCCAATGATGAGGCATAATACTGCCAATCATCATCATTAGAATTTAGCAATGCTGAAAACAGCAAGCGGTGAGCGGCAAATTTCACCGCCTTTTTTCATGTAACAATATAAATAATTGGATAACTTATTTTAGCTGTCTGAGGCCGCAACCTGGCAAATTGAGTGCAGCTGTAGACTTGAACTGAACACCTGACAAGATCAATTTTCATTTGTGCTCAAGGTCAAGCTAGTCACTCTCGAGAGCCGCGGGTCCGTCGACGCACGGTGGTATATACACGCATAGTATTCTCTTGTCGCCAGAATTGTTGATTGGAAAGAATTCGCCAACGTACGTGTCAGTTGGATTGCAATTGGTCATCACGATCGACGCATTTATTTCCAACTGGGGTAGCTCCTTCCGCTCAGCGTGTTCTCTAAGAAGCTACAGCTCTAGATCTGGAAGCTGCGGACGCCGGACAATACTTGGTCCCCGAAAAACGGTGGTTTGCATTCACGGCAACACTAACTCAACGGTTGGAATCGTGTAAGAGCTAGCTGGTTTTTAAAAAGAAACGTGCTCAACGTGTATGATTCGCGCTTCAGAAGATCGGCCCGAGCTGTCGAAAGCCTTACTATACCTTGATTGGCCAAGCCTCCGATCGGGTTGAGGAAAATCCAACAACCGCACCGCCTCCTTAAATGCCAGATCGCCATTCTTCTGTTTGCTGTTAGAATTGTAGCTTCTATGGTTCTATACTAAGTCGTCCACTGCGGTGTTTTTGAGACTCCGCTGATTAAGATTGCTGCTCGCTTTTATAGCGCTGTGGATTTTCTTGCCGACGCTTTGAGATTCGGGTCCTTAGAATTGAACCAAGCGGCAGAGCAGCCTCACAGCATCTGTGGCGCTACCAGTCCCTAATATATTTGCGCATGCCTGTCATTAAACTTCCCCAAGCTGATCCGGCCAGTTCCTGCAATGCCTTGAGGTTGCCGTACGCCTTCACTATTGCCCTCTTTCTATGGGCAACGAACATGAGCTCCGAGTCAATTAAGGCCCTTAGATACTTTGCCTCGATCGTGACTTCGGTGCCGCTGTCGTTGACTATCAACGGTGAGTTCTGTGGCTGAACCCCTGACTTAGGGTTGACGAACCCGACCCGATTTTCTTCTACACACTGTTTTAGAAGGCCAGTGTTATATAAGATATAGTACCAGGGACATAGGTGATCCTTGCGAGATGTCATTGGATACTGGGATCCAGCTTGTTGTGTGATCCGGCATGCGAACTCGTGTTCGTCGGTTTGTGGCAAAACTTTGCACCCAGAGTGCTAGATAACCTAGACGTCATGGTACGGTTGGGGTAAATTGCGGAGTATGTAACACCTCATTATTTGTGTTCTTTGTGTACCGGCATTAGTCATCAATTTTATTGATTCCATTGACCTTCGCAGATAATAGAAGAGCCATTCATAGCAAACATTGTCATAAGCGCTGGAGACGTCTAAGGGAAGCAGACTGACCACATGCCTGCCTCGCCCCCATGTTTTCCTGATCACATCGATGAGCAGTTGAATTGCGTGGTCTGTAGAGACCCCCTTGCGGCCGCCTGGGCGAGTGTTCCGTACAGCTTCACTGCATGGCTACTGACTCCAATATATTGCCAAGGGTAGCCGGTCCATGGACAGCTGGGAGTTTCGTGGGCCTAACTTGCTCGAACATTTCTGAGTGTTGAAACTGCGTAGGGTTATATGCGAGTCTAATACACTGAATATCTCTATTAGCTCTGGCGTGACTATTGATATTAGAATCCTCCAAATTTTGTTCGGACTTTGAGGGCTGCGACAGTCGATCTTCATTTTCTGTTATCAACTCAATGGGTCTGCGATAACCAAATGCTGTCTGTATTGATCTGCCAACGGTGGTTCTGGGATAACTGCTGTCGACACGCCTCCGCTTTCTGTTCTGGCTTGCTGCCTTGCTTCCATTTCAATATTGGCGACTTGGCATCGTCCCTCGGTAATAGATTCGATCTCGGCTTCTAGCCCATTTAAATAGCAGCCATAGTCCCGCTACATCTTTTGTCATGACCTCCTCTACGTGGCGACAGCGCTTCATTCGCGGGGTGGCTGCCATTGTTCGCTTCTTCCTGTCTCGGGCCTGCCTGTATCGATCCCAGTCATCTTCAGACTGAGTCAATCTGTGAATTCGCCGGAGACGCTGTGTTTCATTTGCTGCCTTGTTACATTCGTGAGTGTAGTCAAGATTAGCGTAGGAACGCTTTGCCCATGGCGTGGAGATAGCTATTCCTTGCCGTAGTACCAGATATTCCGTGGCTTGTTCTACTTGAACTTTGTTGACTATCTTCAGGGTTTTTATGTCGATGTTGCGTTTCGCGAATTCTATTAGTATTTTCACGTCAGTTAGCTTCCAATTACGTTTTGGCCGGAATATCCATTTTTGTTTGTATTGGAAACTGAATCGTCTATCACGTTCTTGGAAATCTCGCAGGTTACCCATCGCTTTGTCAGTATCGCTCCATCGGTGTCCTGGATATAAAGGTAAAATCGATTGGTAATTTCTGATTTACTCGCTGCCAAGTCATGATGCCTGGCTCTGTGAATAGCTCCAAATAAGCTTTAGTAATTCGTCTGCTTCCTCTCTCGTTCCGGCCCGATTGGTTGACGACGATTCATATCCCCCACTACTATCTTGCTCTGCTTAGCGGCATGCGCGGAACTATTCTCGTATTTGCGGAAGCATTTGTGTGGTTTCGATCGCATAGATTGTGCATATAGAGCGTACAGCTAGATTCCTCGCGTGCGTTGAATTCTATCGCTCCTGAGCGGATTGATCTTGACCATAGTTTCGTTGTGTTAGACAGCTCAGTCGTGGCTGCTGGTGTAGAGCCCAGGTCCTGGGTCTCAGGGCTTGCTGATGCCCTTAGCTGTTATGAGTTCCTGCTATAATTATTTATTGTCTTGAGGGAGATCAACGCGTTATTCATTGCTTTCGCAGATCCTTTGTTATAAAATTAAGATTCAGTAATGGCCCTCCTCTGCAGGGAGTAATATCATAGTAATTGGGTGAAACCGGAGCTCAATTGAATTTGGCGTGATGGCGTAGGGTTTAAATCCCTGCTTTGCACAGAGTGTTCTGACTTTAGTACACGGAGAAGATTAACAATTCAATCAGTATTTGCTCCGCCTCTTCAAACATCTAGAACAACTCATTTTTATGTAGGTTGATAATAGTAACTCGGCCTTGTCGTTTCCCAGAACCCATGCTAACCTTACTCGAGATAATTACTTGGCGGCAACCACAACCAAACAATGCAAAATCTGTGGCCTGAGTCAATCTGATTGGGCCTGAGTGTTGTGGAAGAATCATTATTTGGATTGGGCATAGCGTCGTCCGCTTAGTTAGCGGTATTTGTTAACTAGAGGTATGTATCATAGGAAGATCAACGACGCTTCTTTGTAATGTACATATAATAAATTTATCTGTACTCTGTTCTACTGTGTGTACTATAGTATCATAGTGCTCAAGTACTCAGTAGCTGCGCTATGTTTCTTGATACAGCGAGGATAGAGAACATGGCTTGGTCTGCCCATACTAGTTGGTACCCTAGCCGTCAGAACAAACTTCTATGTCCACCACTACAGATAATAGCTTGTTGTAATATATGGAAGCTTGATCCTTTCTCTTGTCCCAGCTGCCAGGTCGCTAACTGGTTGATGAACCTGCCCCGGCTCCTTAGACAAAAACAGAGTCCAGACTGAACGACGAGAACCGCTTCCCACATGAAGCTTAAGGACAGAACAACCTTTTTTTCATCATGTCAAGCTCACAACCGTTGCTAAATCCAGAGGCCCTAAGGGATCTATCAAACGCGGTTAATGAGACGGTAGATGTTCTATCCCGACCAAACAAGGCATATGTTCTGACGTCGCGAAGCTCATCGGGACTGGGCGCTTCTTCCGAGCATTGGGGTCCGCGCCTGCAAAGGCCCATCTGAAACGGACCATACCGGATGCGCATGAGCAATTCCATATGGCCCTAGACAGTTTGTCGGAACAAATTGTAAGCGACGATTCACTTCTGTTGTATCTTTTATATGTATATTAAGAATGAACCATAGTTTATTGCCAAGGCATTATTAGAAAAAGACTACGAGGCGATTCGGGCGACAAAAGTATCTCTATTATCGCCAGAGCCTGCAGTTTCTTCCAGCGAACCATCATTGGCTGACGATAATGATGCTGAGGAGGAAGTTGTATTGGTACCGGAATCAGATCAAAGGCCAAACGAGAACACTCAGCTCCAGGTGAACCCAAGGCAACCGGTTGCATCAGACCAAATGGCTCGCAGGAACCCGTCCAAGGGGACGACTAGCGTTCTGCAGCATAATGATGGAAAGGCCCTGAAGCGAGAGGAAGCCGCAGATAAGGTTGACCAGTCGTTCCAGGGAGCCGGGGAGTTGAATTTGGATTCTATCCTGCCTGCCACCGGTAACGGAGTTAATAACTACGAGATCAATTTAGATTTTAGCCACGATGATGACCTAGGGAATCAGAATTTCCTATCCGGCACCCACTACGCCGAAGGCGTCGGAAGCAATCAAAGCAAGGATCAGGAGCTTCTACCGGGCATCGAGAGCTATGCCGCCACTGCCGGCGATGACTTCAACCTAGAGCTCCAGAAGGTCAACGATGAAGCGCCTCCACGATCCGAAAATCCAAGGCATTCTAATCAGGAAGATATCATGGGCCCAGGCGAATCGAACTTTGACGATCTCTTCATGGAAACGGACAACTTCGGAGGGGAAGACGATGACAATATGCTGGGGGACGGGAGTTTGATGGGTATGGGCGATTTAGATTCATTCTTTACCTGACTGGTAGGTAGGATGACACTTTCTGTATACTTTTTTTTTCATGTCGAGTAGATTGATGTAACATTAATCTATCTTGGAATTAATATTCCTCCTCTTACTCTCTCTCTACAAATCGCTGGGTGAGATGATAGTGAGATTCAACGCAAGGATGGAATAGTATAGAAGTGCATTGGTTATTAACTGCTCCTAGCGTAGAGAAAACATGGTAGTGATTCTAGTGAAGATATAATTAGGGCTGGCCGATAAATATG
>NPHW01006010.1:0-14594 GCA_002240705.1 Elaphomyces granulatus | reverse complement strand
TTTCTGATTCTATCACTGTAACGAGACTTACTGTTTAATGACATCCTTTCCGTCCTGCCAACTCCATTCCATGCACTTGTGCCCTATGTCTAATCGGAGTAAAATTGAAAAAGCCTTGTTCCATCACCAGATGTCAACTCCCAATTCCTAACAAGCCTTTCTTGCAATGTTGAATGTCGTCTCAGCCAACTCGTCCCATGTGCCATCTTCAGAGGCCATCGTATTCATTCTCTTTGTCAAGCTGTTCAAGTTCGTTCCATGTTTTGAAAAGGCTTCTGAAATACATGTCGAATGTGGTCCGTGCCAACTCATCGCATACCCCGTCTTCGTCACCGTCGCCGTCCCTATCACCGTCCGGCTTGGGTAGTTGTAGGTCCACTTTCCACTTAGTTCCGACTTTTGTTGGAAACAAATCCAAGCAATCCCTGTCTTCAGTCTTCCATTGAGTATAGCTATTATGTTGGGAAACATCCATCTCTTTTAGAGTTAGCCAAGAAATGTCTGCGGAATCGTCTGATACAAAGTGAGGGTAAGTGCAAACGGCTGCATTCCAAGTGATATAATTACAGTCGTGAGGTCCCCACGCAGCATCATAAATTTCACAAGATCCTGCCATGCAATTTTCATGTTTTCGAAAGGCTAAGGGATCATCTCTAGATCCTATCTCTGGCAGCCGAGAGACTGAGATCATTCTAAATAGCAATGTGAAGCAGTCGTTCTGCAAAAATACATACTACTAATATGTTAACAGCGAGATTGTCATGTCTACGTATATGTATACTCACGTCTCTAACAAGAACATACCTTTTGGTCCACAGAGATGGATGCGGAAAACCTTCTACCTGGAGCTTTAGTTTTTCCTTTCAAGAACGAGAACCAGGACTTTGCACAGGACTCTAGATTCACGTTGTGCAAAACCAGATCAAGACTGTACACCTCTCGTGTTGTGCCTGTAAAGAAAGCTGTGGCGATTTCCCCGACAAGAATACCTCCGGTCTTCCGCATCAACCGACGGAACCCATCAACATCTTCAACGAACGTTGACAGTACCTGCTGTATGTCCTGTCTCTTTCTTCTTGCATCTTCTGCCATAATGTAAAGATATCTGCAGGTGTGTGACAAAAGAATAACATCTCTTGTACACAAGAATGTTATGACTTGCAACCATATCTCGGCGGGACATGCATATGGCAACTTCATTTTCTGTGGTTGTGTATGTCATGTAGTATTCCAAAAGAAAATTTTTTTTTTTTTTTGTGAGAAAGATCGCCTTTTCCATCGTGTAAAATATTACATTAAGGCAGCTGTTGTAGTATTTAGTGCGCCTTTGAGTCCTTGGCCACCTTTTGGGGACCCTACTCGAGGTGTCACATCGTGATATCGGTGAATGGCCTACGAGAATGGAAATGTCCGATCGAAACGTCTACGTCAAGTCATACTCAGGCTGTTCTTCAAGTTCCCTCGGTTAACAAGTCCGACTACTTAGGTACCTCATGGTCAAAGCTCCGCAATCAATAGCTTGTCCAAAGCCTTCATTTACAACCCTCATGATCGCTACCATAAATGGGGGTCACTTCCTGCTCACGCATAGGTCTATAAGACAAACTCTAAAAAGCAAGGTCTATTGTAAAAGTGACGTTATGTTTCAATTTTGGTGGTTACCTACATAGGTAGATAATCGTCAGTCCGTGCACCCCTGGGGGAGGATGCACGGGCCGACGATTAACTACTAGTACTACTTAAGTGTTGTGGGGGGTGTGAAACGTCATGGGCGGCTTCTTGATCAGAACAAGTACATATAATTTCGCTTCATTGTGATGATGCTAACTCCCAAGATCATCGATCATCCATCCTTGTCTGATTGCAAAGCGTGTCGATCATTGTTTTGTTGTTTCAATTTAGTTTTGTGGCCAAGTTGGCTTCTCACGTTTTCCCAGATTACGTACATTTATAGAGGACTAATGGTGATCTTCTACCGAGTATGAGAGACTAACTCGAGTTCACATATTTTTATATTCGATTGACGTATATACATGCCTGTTATTGGAGCGGTAGGGTTTTAGCAATGATCTACTCTATAATTCCCTGCACACAGAGGTGTGTCCGGAAAAAGACTTGCCTACAAATTCGCCTTATGACTACAATAATGTCACCACTGTCCACATACCTTGTTTTACATTCTATGACTACGTCTAGATTTTGATATCTTACCTATAATGATAGATAATATAATAGCTATATAAATGCATTACTTTGAGCACATTTGTTCTACATTTCTTAGTATTCACATATTATGCCTGCTACTATTTATATATTAAATCAATATCAATATTTTTTGAGAAACAATTCACGAGCGTTCAAAGTTTAATATTGGTAAGTATATGATAATGACCATCTTACGTTTTCTCATGAATTTTTCCATCTCTTCAGAATCTATACTACCGTCTATATATTAAACTTGATAACGATATCTTTCGAGGAAAATTTCACTCGTGTTAAATGTAAGTATATATTAAGGACTATCTTAGGTTTTCTTATTTCTATCAATGACTTGTCTAATTGTTTGTGGTATTCATTTAGAACAACAATGTCCTCGGTCGAATCCAAGCTGCAAGATCAAAATCGGCACACGGAAATCTGTTGGACGTATGTTCAGCTATCAAGACTTAAAACATTCGATGGAGCGAATCTTAAGCCAACAAATCTTTACGGAGGTTCCGGTGACTCAAAGGATGGGGATGGTTATCAAAATAGTTAGGAGTGGGACCATACCCCCTAGCTACCCAAGTTATATCCATGTACCAGTCCTGATTTTTGTGTACTACGTAGCTACGCCTCTGATTAAGTTGTTCTGTATTTCAATATCTCACCTATAATGATAAATCTACATAATATTCACAGATGAGATTGGTATTCTGCTACCATCTATCCACTTCACTTGTCAACTGAAAGAAAATAAAAAATACCACCAATGCCTTGCAATTGTTTATGACTTACAACCATAGATAAATCTATGTCGTTTCACAGCTTTGTGTATACTCCGGTATCATGTCTCTATCTCCCTCGTGGTGCTGATTATTTAGGATGAATAAGAGCAACAGGTGGTAATCTCCAAAAGAATAAGACTGAATATTGAAATTAGACTCCAATAGACCGAAGGGACAAGGAGGAACAAATACTTGAGACCTTGAGAGCTCTGTGGCCAAGATTTCTAGAATAGCGTAGTTTGTAACAACGGTATATTAAATACTATACTAACTATGACGTCCACCAAAGATGGTCTGCTCCAATTCCATCTCCAAATTCTTCATGATATCGCCCTGTTCCTAAAAAGCTGTTGAAGTGGAAATCAAATTCGTCCTCAACTAACTCATCCCATTCAGCACTTTCTTCGTCATCTCCATTACTGTATCCATCAGACTCGAAGAGTGGTAACTGCACAATCCACTCAGATCCCAACTTTTCCCTAGACAATTCGAAACATACCCCTTCTCCTTTTTCCACAAGCGGAGTCTCTTCAAAACCATCGCATACAAGGTGAGGATAATGACAAACCGCAGTATCCCAAGAGATATAGTTGCACACACCTGCTCCCGATAAATCGTCACAACTGCTTGACTCTGCTGTGAAACTCTTATCTTTTGAAAACACTGATAAATCTTCTCCAAATCGCAATCGGATACGACCACGTTCTTTTCGTATCTCCACGGACTTGATTTCAAAAGTGACATTATCATATCGATTAGAATGCATTCTTCAATAAAATCATACCTCGATCAGAAAACATACCTTATCATGCATGAAGCTTGTTGTGGACAAGCCGACAGGAGAAACCATACTTTCCCGTCTAAGGAAAGAAAACCACGATCGCAGACAACACTGTACGTGTACATTGTGGAAAACCATTTCCAAACTGTCGACCTTTCCCAACATTGGGCCTATGAAGAAAGCCGCTGCGAAGTCGCCGACAAGGATACCTCCCGTCTTATGCATCAACCTTCTAAAGCCATCAACATCATCGACAAACGGCAAGAGTTGACGTTTTATATCCTGCCTCTTCTTTCTTTCCATTTCACCAATAGCGTATAAATCTTTGCAAGTACGGGATAGAATGATAATATCTCGAGTACACATGAATGCCATGATCTCCAACCAAATTTCGACTGGACATGCTAACGGTAACAGGATCTCTTGTGTCAAGGATACCATACTCTAACGTGGGTACGGATAAGCAAGCGTTAGTTAAGTTTAATGTTTGAAGACCGACTGTCAATGTCCAATTAACAAATATCGTACTTCGCCGTTGATAGAGCCACATATGATATATACTATCCATTACTATATAATTTTAGATACGTACATCATATAAATATGGCCCCCTAAACAAGTAAACTCCTAACTCTGTACTGGTTGTTGTGTAAGACAAAGATCCCCTCAATAAACTAATAATTGTGATACATAGCTGTAGGATCGTTTCTGAACTACATATCACCTTCTCGACCATTAAAAATAGCTTGAACTTGGTCAAGGAGAAGGGTGACACGTACCATCTCACTTCCAAATACATCCTCCCTCTAGTATCGAAAGATCTGACATCCTTCCTTCTATGATGTAATACTCGAAACTGAACTGATGAACATTCAACTCCACTACGACATCATACCTCTTATTAAGTTCCATCCGCCATCAAAAAATCCTCTCTCCATAAAGTTTGCCCCATCATATACAATTTGGATCATGCAGGATGCGACGATCGACTACTACTAACTTGAAGAATAAACTGTGACTAAAAAGGCTGAAGTAATTGCTTTACATCACTTCTACTTGCAAGGCTTAGCTTTCTCCATTCATAGTAACTGTTACTGAATGCCACATTGTTAGACTCCAAACTAGTGGCTACCCGTTGCTCTCAAGATCATCGGAAACGAACGACTCCGAAATCTATCGTCTATATACATCATGTGAATAAGAGAGAAAGGCTGGTAAGCTCGACTTCGGCTTTTCAACAAATAGAAATAACGAGACTACGATCAACATAACCCTCGTTGTTCTATCATCTCGGAGGTATGGTGGATCAACTTCGGTTTACTGAACGGAGCAGCTATCGACATATGCCGTCATGTATTGTGATGCACTAGGGATGAAATTGATCATCGTAATCTCGATGGAATCGCAAGTTTGAGTACTATCGTCCATTCTCCATTTTCTGCTTTTCAACAAAAAGGAATAACGAGACTACGATCAACATAACCCTCGTTGTTCTATCATCTCGGAGGGATGGTAGATCAACTTCGGTTTACTGAACGGAGCAGCTATCGACATATGCCGTCATGTATTGTGATGCAGTAGGGATGAAATTGATCATCGTAATCTCGATGGAATCGCAAGTTTGAGTACTATCGTCCATTCTCCATTTTCGGCTTTTCAACAAAAAGAAATAACGAGACTACGATCAACATAACCCTCGTTGTTCTATCATCTCGGAAGGATGGTAGATCAACTTCGGTTTACTGAACGGAGCAGCTATCTGTATTGTGATGCAGTAGGGACAAAATTGATCATCATGATCTCCATGGAATCGCAAGTTTGAGTACTATCGTCCATTCTCCATTTTCGGCTTTTCAACAAAAAGAAATAACGAGACTACGATCAACATAACCCTCATTGTTCTATCATCTCGGAGGGATGGTAGATCAACTTCGGTTTACTGAACGGAGCAGCTATCGACATATGCCGTCATGTATTGTGATGCAGTAGAGACAAAATTGATCATCGTGATCTCGATGGAATCGCAAGTTTGAGTACTATCTTTCATTCTCCATTCCGTGACTAATTGCACTGCCGATTATCATAATGAATGCCATACTGACTCGTGTCAAACTATTACTTTCGATCAATCAACCACTCACTTTCCATCAATTTTAATTTAGCTTCGACTATCAAGTAGGACGAGAAGAAAGTTGTCATCGGAGACTTGAAACTTGAAAAACATGAGAATCGACAAGCCCTGCGTGAGTCCTTGAAGGAAAGTGTTCTTGCGGAACTTGAAGAGAGCGACGATCAATTACATCAACGGGGATACGACTACGAAACTTCCGAATCCGTCGATCTAACACCGTTGAAGTAGTGTGGGGGATTGTCAAGAAAATGACGAAGATCGTCAACAAAATCCAAAAGAATGCGAGGTTCGGTGATACCACAACCTATTCTGATCAAACTTTTGGAGGAAAGACTTCTTCAAGAACTTGAAGGGACCGTCGATCTATAGCATCAAACGGTTGATGGCTTCGAAATTTCGGACTCCCGAGACCCGACAACGGGAGAGTAGTATGGAGGATTGCCAAAAAGGACGGAGGATCGTCAACAGAATCCAAAAGAAAGCAAGATTCGATGAATAGAACTCGAGAGTACAAATTTTATTATGTAACTTTAAAAGTCTTGCGTATGCCCTGGAACGCCATATATGTCATCTTGACGCCACTTTCGAGGCTACTTGCCATCCTCCGCTCTGCTTCCGGTTTAGCGCATGTGTTTTTCTGCTAATACTAGTGACAACTTTCCAAGGCAAAAAATATCGTCTGTTGGCTCCTCTCTTTGGCTGCTTTCTTTGTAGGTATTTTTTTGTTAACAATACCCTTATATTATATACAACAAGTACAATTTGATGCACCGTATATCGTTTCACGTACTGTTACTAGAACGGCCAACATTTTATACCAGCATAAAGCAAATTGCGTCTTACAAACTACTATATATAATGTGCTGCATCCCCTCCCTTACTTCTAACGTAGATACTACCATCTTTCACATCGATACTACAATATATGCTTCTGCCTGCCTTCAATACTATACACAAATTTTGCCTCTTAACTACTCCTAGCACTTAACATGTCTTCAATTACACAAACGCTATGTTCCATCTCTACATTATTCGAACTACAATCACCCCCTGCTGTCCAATCCAGGTCTACCTTGGAATTGCCCGGCAAGATGCAGGGACTACCCTACCAAACACTCAGTAAACTCGATACTAGCGATCTAGACACTACTGCCACATACTTTAATGAATACACAGAGAATCGTTACAAACCACTATCATCAATATTTTGTCAGGGACTTCTTTGTGTAAATGACCGAGACTCGGGTTCGCCCGAGCTGTTCATTCGAGCGACCACAATGGCAATGCATGTTCAACTACCCTCTCTACACTTGGACTTTTATATCTAACGTCTCTCTTACAAAAGTTATGACGCAGAAGCGGATCCTTCGAGCTCGACTTACGGTAAAGCCCTCCCTCCTGTGGCCACCCATGGCCATGTCAATTTTGTCGGTTCCGTCCAGGAACTATTGGGAGAAGAAAACGGGCATCACGTCTATCTCGTCCGTATACAGTCATGGACAAAATCTGTGGCAGCCGGTATAACTACCGCTCTGATATGTTGTGTGATCCCGCCATGGAAGGTCCAATCCCTTGACCGGCTGCGTTTGAGATCGACGGCCCAATTCGTCGGTAGGTATTCAACTAAATATCCCACTTCATACGCATCTCTCTTGACTATTCACACTAACTTCATCTAGGCAACATCGTGGGACTTTACCCCGACAATGCTGGAGGGAGCCATTTATGCGTTCTAACAACCGACATCGCCTTCATTTCCACCGCCGCCCCCCTTACTCTGACAGAGATTCCCTCAAGTTCCTCACCCAGAAAAAGACGGCTAGCCCAACTTCCCGGCGTGACTGCTCAACCCCCAACCAAGAATGGCGCAAGTGAAGAAACACACGCCGCACCTAAGAAAGCTAGCCATGAAGGCAATAGGGAGGGAACAGTTCATCCGCGACGAGGAAGACGTTAGGGAAGGACGCATATATGTAATAAAGTTTTTTTCTTTACACAATGTCACAAGTTTTGTTGAAAGTGTTTTTTGGCATATATATTTTTAAATTTACTTCCACTCTAGTGTGTCCACATATAAGATCTACATGACGTAAAGCTAATGTAATAATGTACACATGAGCAAGTACTAAGGTTGCTTCAAGACTACGTCATGGTTTGTAGAGTAATCCATAAATGCTCTGCAAAGAAATTTTCAGTTATGCAATACTTACTATTCTGTGCTTGTATTTACGCACACCTTCCGACCTACCACTATCAACTTTAGAATTCGTCTTGAACTTTTTCTTTCTACAATATATACTCCCCATTCTCGGTTATCCATAACACTCTTCACTATGGAGTCTTCTTCTCCGCCCGTAAAACGACAGCGTCAAAATACTTCTCTCCCTTCAGCATACGGTACAAATCTAAGATATTCGACATCATTTACGTTCTCCTACTGACGTCTTTGCTTCCTAATACATAGCTGGCCTCTCTCCTACTTCAAACTTGCCTTCTGACCTTCCGTCTCAACCTTCTACCTTCTGCTCTGGATGTCTTGCCCGATGGGACAACTCGACTTATCGAACATGCGAGAAGTGTCGACGCCGACCTCGTAATCGTCAAGCTCGGACTGGCTTAACTTCACCTGGTACTCTACCTCAGCTCTCGTCTCGAGATTCTTCTCGACCTTCCCGCTGCTCGAAATGTTATGCTCCATGGGACAACCCGTCCTATCGAACATGTGACAGATGTCGAAGCTCGAGTGCCAATGGTCGAAATAGAATTCGCTCTTCCTCTTCCTCGACTCCCCTGCTTTGTCCCAGATGTCTTTCACCCTGGACCGGCCCTACTTGTCTTACATGTATGTATCGACGCCACCAAGATACAACTCTTACCTCACTTACTTCACGTTCTTTAAACCAGAGCGCCTCACAATCAAAAGCAACAGCTCTATCACTGCTGCAAGCTGACTTTGACCGACATTCTGTGGCTGCACAGCATTTTCCGCCAATAATATCTTCTGACATACTTCGTTCCGCTATTAACAACTTTGAACAAACACTTGTAAGGCGTTCTCAACAGGATGTTTGCGCTTCTTGTGGTATTTTCTGCCCCACTTCTGAGATCAGACAATTACCTGAGAATAATGATTGTCTTCATGACCTCACACGCGCCGGCCTTGATAAATGTGGCTTTCACGACGGGTGCTGGTCATTCTGTACCGCCTGCTATAATGACATTTTAAAACATAAGACACCCAAGTTCTCCGCTTTAAATTCTGTCAATATGATAACTTGTGATCATTATCCGCCTGAACTAGAAGATCTTACTTTTGTCGAAGAGTGCGCCGTGGCAAGACGGCACCCTATTGGCGCCATTCTAAAACTACGACCGGGCAATCGTCGCAGCCCTAACAATTATTATGCTTTGAACGGGCATATGATTGTTGTGCCACAGAATCCTGGTCCTTTACTTCAAATACTACCCAGTCCCGAGTTAAGGTTGCAAGACATTGTAAAGGTATTTTGGATTGGTAAATGCGCTCCTACTACGACAGATTTGAAACCTTTCCTGGTAATCAGAAAGGAACGAGTGCTGTCAGCTTTGCAATGGCTGATTGAACATCATTGCCACTACCATGACATCACCGTCAATCATTCATTATTATCATCCTGGCCAGATGAATTTATTCCGGAACAAATTTCTGCAAACATAACTTCCATGCCGACTTCGGATCATAGCGAACGAGAGGGTTACATTGCAAATCTTCAGAGCAATAACTTCGAGAACGATTTACAAGCAGTCGCCAATGATATGAGCTCCGACGATAGTACCATCTTTACGTCTGGTTCACTTTGCACCGACCTTGATGGGAACAGAGTCAATGAAGATCTACATCTGCTGGAAACCTTGGCCTCCTTTGTGGATGGCGAGCATACCGATCCCAATGTCACAGAAACAGATCCAGTAGACGACGACAACTATATTATCGATTACGACTCCGATTCTCCCTTGGAAGACCCCATTCCCTCTGATACTAGCATCCGCGATCCGGTTCGGGGAACAGAACGTGCACCCTATATCCGATATAGCTTTGCTCATAGTCCTGCTACATTATCGAGTTCATGGAGCGATCCATCCTTCTTTACAACGGCTTTCCCTACCTTGTTTCCAACGGGTTTGGGAGGTCACTTAGACGATCGACCTGTCAAGGTTTCTTTGGAATTACTCGCCAGATGGGCTTTAAGCCATCACAGTCGCAGGTAAGAACCTAATTCTTAAAAAAAAAAAAACCTCTCCACAACAACTTCCACATCCTTCCGATTCCTTTACTAGCTAGAATATACATATTAATTAATCTCTTAGGTTCGCCTTACATCCCTATTTTATGTATTTAATATACGACGTTCTGCGGCTGCGAAAATCTGCATTGGGATACGGCTTACTTGCCAAACGTGGCGATTGGGAACAAATTCAGAGTGATTTGGATGCACTTACTCCCGAGCGTATCCAAAAAGCTATTGACTCGTTCTCGAAGCATCAGACTTCCGAAGACCCTACCATTAAGTCACTCATGTATCTGTTACGTTCCGTTGGCGCTTATGAACCACATTCGTTCGGCGACAAGCTTCACAAACGCGCCGAGATCAAAGGCTTACTAGTTGTACTAGGCATGGCTTGGATTTGGTTGACTCTTAACCCTTCAGATCTGCGAAATCCTTTGGTATTGCATCTAGCCGGTCTCCCAGTGTCGCAACATTCCTTACCAAATGCCACGGCCAGCCTTCGGAAAATCTCACGAACTTCAAATCCAGTAGCGGTGGCACAATTTTTCCACTACATCAGTGACGCCTTCTTTCAAAATCTTCTTCACTCCGACTCCGATGAACTCGGTATACTCGGCCAAGTCTCCGGCCATTATGGCGTCGTCGAGACCAATGGGCGTGGTATGCTCCATTTACACTCCCTCATTTGGCTCGCCGGGAACTTCACTTTCGAGGACTTGCGAGCCCGAGTTTTGAATGACATAGACTTTAAACAACGTCTTATTGTTTTTCTAGAATCCATCATTGTCAATACTGTCGACCAGGCGTTAACTGACACCAACATTCTTTCTCAACACGACCTTCCTTCATATCCGAGCGACCACACAGATGATGATTTTCAACGACAACTGTTGGTCGATAGTCACACTATTGCCGACCAATTCCAGCGTCATTCCACCAAACATCACCCTACTTGTTTCAAGTATGGGAAGAAAGGCAAATGTCGATTCGGTATGCCTCGAGATTTAGTTCCTGTCTCTCATGCCGATAAATTTGGAGTGATACACGTTAAAAGGGATGACCCTTGGGTAACGTCGTACAACCCGGCGATTTCGACGTGTTTTCGTTCCAACCACGACATCACTTGGATTCCCACAAACGCAAAAGCACACGCCTATATTTACTACTTAACAAATTACGCCACTAAAGCTGATATTTCCCCCCAACAAATTCTTATTAAAGGGGCTTTAATGGCAGAATCTCGAAAAGGTGCTCTTCCCAATCAAGAGCCACCTCCGAACCAATCTTCACAGGATCCAAAATTTTTGCTACGCTGGTATAATAGTTTAGCACACGATCAAGAGATCAGTGGAGTACAAATAGCTACTACCCTGCTAAAGTTACCTTCACATTATACCAACTTTGCTAATTTCGTACATGTCAACTTATCGACATTAAGATCCTGCATCCGTTCTCTTTTCCGTACTCAAACAGAATCTCCCAATTCCTTGGCTAATGAAACGTGCTTTATGCATGTCAATGGAAGAAAGGCATTCAACCGTTTCGATAACTATAGATTCCGCGGTTCTTTGCTTGAAGATTTTTGTTTCTTTGAATATTGTATGCTAGTTAGAAATTGTCGTCTAAAGGATTCTGTATCCGCCGACGTCCAGTACGACTCGCAACACCCTAGACACACAACCGAGACCCAGCGTCTGGCAAAATCGCGCTCCCAGATGCGGATTGTTTGCTACCATGGTTTCTTGTCTCAGTTTCATGACGAAGAGGAGCGAATACGACGCGGCCATCCGACCACTCCTGCCATCCGCAATGACTTCGCGGAAATCCTCCTTGGTTTCTTCGTCCCTTGGCACCAAATCATAGCGCTTTTCAATACACATTGCTCTAACCACACTACCGACAATGATGCCTACTCTCGAATTTGGACGATTGTCGAACCAGCTCTTCCGGCACATCTCCGACAGTATGCTCGAAATTTTTCTCTGCTGCAAAAATCGAAAGAAGAGGCTCAAATAGATATGGCTTTACTAGGATCGGTCGACTATTTAGAAAACTTGGGAGAGCTCGCCCCCATGTCTGACATTGACGACACTCTCGTAGAGGATGACACTGACATTTCTTCCCACTTTGAGACGGAGAGTCTGATCGCGGCCTGCCACCATATCGCCGGGAGTTGGTGTAAGGAAGTTTTCAAGTTATCAAATCGATTTCCTGCTCTCAAAAGTAGCTGGTCCTTTCCTTCTGATATACAAGAAAGCCATCTTACCGCTATAGATATCTCTCGACTCCCTAATTACGGATCTTCGGGACTTCAGTTTGTCTCGGACCATACCGCACAGGAATGGGAAACCAAGTTGAAGAAACGTGTGACAACCGAGGATTGTGACGATGTTGACGTCTCAGATGATGAAATACTGCATTCATATCTGAATGATACCGATGACTACGGCTTGCAACCCAGATTATCTTTGGATACTAATCCACGAAACCTAGCCGGTACTCACTTACCTCCGTCTGACAATCTAACCCCATCTATTCTCCTGGATTTAATTTCTGAACAAGTGTCACTGAACAAAGAGCAATACTTGGTAGCCTGGAAGATTATTAAGGAGGTCTTGTCATGGAAAGATTATCCTTACGATAGCTCAAAACGACCCCAACTGTTCGTGTACATTGGTGGTGAAGGAGGAACAGGAAAATCCTTCATCATTACAACTTTGGTGGCTGTATTGACTCTGCTCGGTCGCGAGAACGAGATTATAATCACTGCTCCCACCGGATGTGCAGCGGATAATATCGATGGCAATACGTATCATACCGCTTTGGGCTTGTCTTTTAATAATCAACGCTGTAAGGCACCTCTTCGCAGAGTGCAACGTCTGTGGTCAACCAAAACCATAATGGTTATCGACGAAATTAGCATGATGGATTTACAAACTTTGGCAAAGATTAATCATCAGTGCAGTATTGCTCGTTCGCTCAGCTCGCAGTCCTCTGAATCGTTCGGTGGCTTGCCAATGGTAATCTTCATGGGGGACTTCTACCAATTCCCCCCAGTAAGAGGTTTGCCACTTTGGAGACAGCCGAGGGAAGATAAAGACGATGAACAAACAGGTCACGATATTTGGCATAAATTTACTAATGTCGTCATACTCAAACAACAAATGCGACAATCCGGAGACAACAGATTCCGCGATTTGTTAACACGGGCCAGAAACGCGCAGTTGACAGAGGATGACTTGACACTGTTAAATTCAAGAGTAATACCCAGGAATCAGGCGTTTGATTTTCATTCCATGGTTTCCATAGCTCGCTTGAATTCGATTCGACATCCACTGAACCATCTTGGATCGATTCCATTTGCCCGCCAACGAAACCAACACATTTTCCTCTTTCCTAGTCAACATACCCGACTCCCTTCGTCCCAACAACTAAACTTAGTTGACATTTTAGGACAACAGGACGAAGGTGTTAACATTCCTTTTCCAGGCCTTTTCCTATACACATGTGGGATGCCCTGCATGATTTTGGCGAATGTCAACAGTCCTTGTGGATTAGTAAATGGCGCACGGGGTACTGCCGTTGGAATTGTCCTAGAACCTAATAGTACGATCCCACTCTTTCTCTACGCTTACTACAAATGATACTAAATTCTTACTCCTGCAGCTGAGTTTTTCCCTCTTGATGACATTCACATAATCTGCACCAAGCCCCCTCGTTGTGTGTTGTTTCGTGGGTTGCGCCCAAGAACTTCAAGGTTCGGTGACTTGGATGACGGTTTGGTTCCCATATTTCCTATCACGAGATCCATCTCCATCAGGAACTGTTCGATCCGCCGCCGTCAAGTTCCGATGTGTCCAGCCTTCTCTTTGACAGACTACAAAGTCCAGAGTCAGACCCTGTCAGAGGCTTTATTGGATTTGAGAGATGACAATACCATCAGAGGCCGTGATAAGCACCGCAAGTTCTGCTCTTTGATTGTCCAGTTATCACGGATACGGTCTCTAGATGGATTGCACCTCCTTCAACCGATCCAAATGTCGGATCTCAACCTCCAACCTCACCCAGATATGCTTTCCGAAATGTCCAGACTACAAGCTCTGGAAAAGCAAACTTTGAAAAGTTGGGAATCGGAAATGATTTCTGATACGAGCTAGGGTTACAAGTTCGGCAACGGGCGATGACATCTTGTGTTTTATTTACTATGTCTACTATCCTATAGATTACTTTGCTATTGTCGTACACCTATTGATTGCTTTGAAGTGGGGGGAGAAAGACACTGACAAGGCCCTCTGCTGTAACGTGATTACACAGTAACGTGATTTCTTATGTTATTGCCTCAGGTGCCCAATGGGCAAGGGATTATCATAGGAGGTAGCATGTAGTAGGTGGGGTGGTGAGTTATTGGGCAGTTAGGAAGGGGGTGG
>NPHW01006005.1:0-15230 GCA_002240705.1 Elaphomyces granulatus | reverse complement strand
GAGCAGGACCGACTGACGGCCCACTGCATCGCAGAGCTCCAGCTCGGACACACACAAATTGCGTACCTTTCGGCCTGTTCAACGGCAGAGAATAAAGCGGCGCGGCTGTCGGATGAGATGATTCATGTGGCAAGCGGATTCCAAGTGGCAGGTTTTCCCCACGTGGTAGGTTGCCTATGGCCTGCTGGGGATTCAGAGTGCGTCGAGGTAGCGAGACGATTCTACTCGTCGGTATTACGGTAGAGCTGGTCGGTTACGGGAAACGGTGGGGTAGCATGGACGCTGCAAGAAGCAGTGATGGCAGTGCGTGCGGAGGATATCAACATGCCGCTGAACTGGGCACAGTTTGTCCACTAAGGGGCATGATGTTACATATAGCAGCCATTTCAAGTCTCTGTGAATATCATGGTCTTCGGTATAGACTGTGACGGCGATGCGTGGATTCTGCCAGAGACACTACCTTGAGCTTCGCGTCTCACGAACCCTCGCTGCTTGATATTTAGTACTGTTCAGATAGACTACTGTATATATACCAGTGCTTGACTGCTAGTTTGGCTCCTGTCACATAGACTGAGCGCATATCTTCAGCTGGCTCCGCGGGGGCGACTTAATGTTGTCCGATTAAACTGACCGAGGAAACTTGGTGCATCTGCGAGGACAAATTGGATAGGTTTGAAAGAGTTCTTATCGGCTCTCTGAACCACATTTCGCAACATCAAGATGATTAATTAATTGGTGTCCGGATGATATGGCTTTTCTCTGACTCCAGCAAAGAGTTGAACTTTGCACTATGTCTCCTCATTAAGGGAGTGAAGTGAGCTGCCGAAGCGAAGTGTATGATAGGGCCAAGTTCACGCCGAACGAAACGACGCAGAAATATTTTTAAGTTCCCGGAACGCGCTTCCACAGAATATTTTTCCTTTACCTCGTGGCCTTGGAAGTGGTCGCTATAAGCAAAGGATTCCCCCCGAAGGGGAAAAGGCTGATGAACGAGCTGGGTTGCGTAGCCCTAACACAAGTCAGATCATTTATTCATTATGATTGTGGATTGTAGCCTCTTCAATATTCGGTAAGACACCACTTTCGTATAAAGCGATGACGGTCATTAATTATATTGACTGATGGCTTGTCGTGAAGCTGGAGAGTGCTGTAAACGGACCTTCAGCGAGTCTTGGAACCGGCGGCCTTCGAATTCGTGCAGATATGAAACTATCCATTCCGGGTCTACATATGGGTCCACGTTCTTCCTCTATGCTGAATGCTTTTATGGAGGGGTATAAACACAGGCTATCGAACTCATCGCCATGTCGAGAGGTACTTTGATGCAGAAAGATGCGTGAGGCTGGCGTATGAGAAAGAGGATGTCGACAAGGTGGGATTTAAACCATTGACAATTAAGTCAATGACATCGTTGATTGACATCTGGGGCATTTTGTAATGGAGATTGGAAGCTGTTGTTATCGAAATGCAACAGTCAAGCAATAGCCGTTCTTTACATATAGTATGTAGGTACGTATGTATGATACTAGTAGTAAATAAACAATGCTACAGTCTAATAAGATCAATGATCATTTGCCCTTCTCATATTTGACTATCATATATTTGGGAGGACCGTATACCACTAGCTTTGTCTTTCTTCGAAAAGTTGGCAGCGAACGTTTGACCAGTTTTGTCATTGCTATGATAGTGAGCTGCCCAAGGACAGGCAGCTGTCACACTTCGGAGAGAATGACAACCAGATCCTACATAGTTGTTTCCCCGTGATATATCACATTCAATTCTACGGGGCTTAATTCGTTTATGTAGCAAAGATCCGCCCTCATATTATTGGGGCAATAGCCTAATGCGAGAAATTTTACCTCACATCACATTATGGAACGAATCAGACGGCCAGCCCAGGAGGATTCCATACCCGAGGATTGTTCAATGTACCGAACCCAGGGAAGAGTATTGTAACTGCGGAACGACAGAAAGTCAGCATTGTTCACCCATACCTGGGAATGGGTGCACAAGACGATGGAAACGTAAGGACATCAATGTTTGGCGGGATTTGCTCATGGGCGAATGGTTGCCCTACTACAGATACCAAACAAGGAAACGGTCTCTCACCTTGGGCTCAATAATAATCTTCAGGTACACTATCCAAGTGCTGTTATGTAGCTCTTGACGACCCTTGCATGGTATTTGCCATCTCCCTTCATGTCCTGGAATACTAAGATCCCTCCGATAGACGCCGTGGGCTCGATGCCAGTTACCCACAGGCAACCAATATTTTTGATATAAAAGTTCAAATCATGAATTAATTAACGAAGAAAACGGCCCAGAGGGAACCATAAAAATGCCTCTTTGAGCTTTTCCGTACCTTTATGTTTTCCCTTAGGTCGCATGGGAGTGATCAGTTTGCCATGCTGACCTTTGGCATAGAGGTGTATGTAATCGCCCTTGCGACTCTTATAAACTCAATGGTGGTTAATTGTCAGAAAACTGGGACTGATCTAGTTGTTCTTTAGTAAAGCAAAGCTAAACTAGATTGTTCTTAGAGAGAAGAGTGCCTATGTAAAGTAAAGAATAGAATGAATGGCCCTTGCAATGAACCGGTCACTCTGTTAGTCTCGGATGACTGCTTATAATCACGACATGTAGGGTTGTCATTTTCAAGAAGGCTACCATCTTATAGAGAAGCAGAACTAGAAATAAAACGCAATCCTAAAAGTACAGATGGGATAAAGAAAGGACAAAAACGAAAGGACCTCCGGCCCTTCCGCAGATAGTAGTGCCATCGGATCATATTGCGAATTTTTTGTTGCGGCAGTCTCATTTGACTATCGTGGTCTTTTGGTCGAGTTAGTACTGTCTAGCGTTAGGCGTTAAAGATTCATCGGCACCTACCTGGGATGTTTGACAGTATCCATGACCCGTCTGTCCATAAAGCCTCGTCTCTTTAAACCTGTCTCCCTTATAATCTTTCAACTTCGCCTTCTCCTCAACGCGAACTTTCCCTACGAACGACGCGCACGACTCCTTCAAGTTCACTGAAGCCGCCGTCGGAGCCAACGACGGATAGGACGTGCGGACTATGATATAAGTGAGATAAGTACAGAAAAGATCCAGAGCCAGGACATAGCACCTATCGCCCGTAGGTCCCCTTCCTTCCTGTTTGCTCTGGAATCGTGCAGGGCATTCAGTCTTTTTGGTGCCTCGATTAGGGCGCTTGCTATCCGCTACAGCCACCGACAGCTGAGGATTCTTTCCCCAATCGCAAATGACCCAACCATTTTGTAGTCGCTTGTCGTACGGCCTCTGATGACCGCGTAGCCCAAAGGTTCTCCCATAGGTTCATTTCTCGTATTGCCACCTCAACAGACTCGTAAACGTCGCATGGAGGGGGAGCGAGCTGACCAATGGAGCAAGGGGATTTGGAATTGAGGGTTAAGTGCGCTAATAAATCGCCTCATAGGCTCGTCATCCACAATTGAGAAAGGACCAGACACTGGGGTTTTTCGTTCTTGGCAGTAGAAGTGAGTAGCTCGACGACGGACTTCGGCCGCCGGTAGACGTCGACGTCAGGTTCCTTCCGCGTGATGGCCTCGACCCAAGCTTGGATGATTCCAGAAGGAAGCTTGTAGTGCTGGCGTTTGGAATCTAACCAACAAAGGATCTGAACCTTCTTGTCGCTACCTGTCGCTGAGCGGTTTCACACGCCCAAATGGTGCAGATTTGGGAGTAGAGTCGGCATGCTTCTCCAGTCTCCAACTCATTGGTAAGGATAAGTAATATAATAAGAAGAAGTAAAGAAAATGGAGCTATCAAATCGTACCGGCAGTTCATGTTTACCGTAGCCGAAGAGCCAGTTTTATTACCATTCGGGTCTTCGGCCAACACCACCGAATGGGCACCATCAAATTCCCATTCAACTTTCACGAACAGTTCCTGATAGCAGAGGGGTCACTTCTAACTTGGTCCACGACTCAAGCATTCTCCTTTTCTTCGTCCAAGACATTTGAAGACAGGAGTAGCAATAGGCTTCTTGAGCACCCACAGCCAATCGCAGTCATCTCTGAAGGCAACCATATAATTCCAAATGACCCATTTTTGATCTGAGCGTCTAGGACACGGCAGTAGGGTATCAATTGGTATGATCTTGCTCCATCGCTGAGCAAAGATCTAGTGGATCTCCACTGATATCCACCAGGATATTGGCAAACTTCGATCCGGCACCGCCTCCAGTGCCCTTCCTCCCATGTGACAGAGCAATCAGCATGGTTGGCCATGATGATTTGGGTATGGCTCCCACGCACTGTCCGGGATGTGGACAAGGCTGAGAAATCTGAGGCCACAAATTTTTCGAATTTTCGACGACTGTGCCCCAGTTGTGCATAGATTTCGATACTTCCGAGATAAATTCTTCCATTGTGTTAAATGAGAGGTTCGTGGGGAGGTGCATCCTAGTGGTGCCTATGGAAGAAAATATAAATAAGCCTCGCCGCCTCGGAATCTACTAGATTTGCCACAATACTCACAAATAACCTCCCACTTATGATGTTTTGACCGCGATATCTTTCACTTCTGCATAGTAAAGAACTGTCTGGATAAAGACAGAACGAGGTCCAACCATTGCTGGCTGTCGGCTGCTGAGAACATCAGTTCCCGCATTCGGTCGGTCTTTCGAAGGGTTGAAGTAGTGTCTCTCGATGGTAGCCCGGCGCCCAGTCTGAGCGGGACGGCGAGGAAGGGTTTCGAAACGGTCCGGCAATTGCATAGTATGGATCCATTTGCCTCATCTTCCCCTAACATTGCTCCTGACCTTTTTTACCCCTGTGTTCCTTTTTAGTGGATTTGCCCTTCATCACAGGTATCTTTTAAACTCACCTTACCATGGTACTATTCTTCGACACAAGAGTCTACTAAGAGTTCACCACAAGGCCACAGCCAAAAGGGTACAACTCGATGATCAATCTCAGCGTACCTTATTAGGTACTTAGCTTGTCCACAACAGAAGACGCCGTAGGTCCCGACCGCCCAAGTTAATAATGTTAATAAAGACGTTATTAAAGCTCGATTTTAATTGTGCGCATCAGAAGCGAAGTGGAGCCCCCATATTTATGTACACCGCCTTCTCCAAGCACCATTATCTCATTGAGGAAGGCGGTGTAGATATTACTATTGGTAATTGTGGCAAAAAGCTCCAGGTGAGAGCTTTCCGAGAAATTTCCGAGAAATAACGAAAAAAATAACGAAATGAAAATCAGTTTTCGTGCCTTATTTTCTTGAGTGGATTCGAGTTGTTGGTCGATTTGGCCTCAGATTGGAGCTGTTTCCTCGCCTGCTGGCTACTATTCTAGCTATAGCAGTCTCATCTCTACATGTAGCAAGAGCTTCCTCATGCTCTCTTGACTTGCGGAGAGTGGCCTCTGCTTCCTTATGCTGTTTCTCTTCTTTCCCGCGAGCCTTCTTGTCTTCGAGCAGTGTAATAAGCGTTGTCACACTCCTCTCTTCTCTTGCTGTAAACGATCTCTCGCGGGCCATACCTCATTAACTAAGGCTAAAGCAGCTAGAGTTAATTAGAGCCTTTCCCCTTTTCTTTCTTCTCTCTTTTGTACTTTAAAATCGATTGTATGCTTGTACTTAGTGTAGGAGTAAATTATCCGATTCTCCGCTTGAACGCGCTCGGTTAAATCGTAGGTTGGAGTCGTTGGACCGGTGCCCTGGAGAAATACCCAGCCTCGGAAGAGTCAAGATCTCGGCGCCAAAGTACACCCCATATAAACCCTAATTATATATTATCATTATTACATATATATGGAAAGATAGATAGGAGGATAGGAGACCATGGGGGAAAAAAAAAAACCTGTCCAGCCGTACCAAGCTCCGTAAAATGGTCAGGCCTGACGCTGGGCCTTCTGTTGCTGAAGCAAATTGACCAACTGGTTCAGCGACTTTTCGTTGCGGAGTTCCTCTAGCTGGCGCACCGCATCACCAGTTGTATAGCCGGCTGCGATAATCTCCCGCAGTCGATCCCAGATCACCTTGCGCCGTGAAAACCACTTGCGCATGCGGGCGTCTGAGCGCCACCGAGCCCCCCAATCCTTCTCAAGCTTCTCCACGGCAGGATTGCCCCCAAACCCCTCTTTCCACTCCTGCCAGACCTGTCCCACCGTGGACAAAGGAACGGGCCGGAAGACTGGGGGATGGGCGACCGGGGCCGTTTGGGTGTCCCCTTGGTCGTCTCTGGGTACGTTGTCCCCGACCTGGGCCGGCGGACAAAGGGGCGCGGCGTTAAGGCCTCTATCACAAGGGGGAACAGGAGGAGACGTGGGACCCTATCATAGTTGGACGGAGAACGCCAGGAGTTATTATTGATTGGCTGTTGGTAAGGGAAAGGATCTTACCTCTTGCTGCTGCATCGACGTGAGTCGTAGGGCTCCAGGGCCGACCGTGAGCGCAATTGGCACCTTGCCCTCCAGAAACGCCCTCTGCTCGCTCCGGATCAGGTCCAGTCGCCCATCGAGCTCGTCCAGGCGCCTTCCCAGGGCAGCAAGGCTGCTATGCAGCCGGTCAAACTGGTGTTGAACCTGCTGCTCCTGAAGCTGGATCCGTTTCTCCTGGGTCTGGGCCCACTTTTCCTGGGCCTGGAAGCCGGAGTGAAGAATGCTACTCAGCTCAGACACTGCGCGCTCCAGCGAGACACTCCCTAGTTCCTCAGGAGGTGAAATCTCCAGCGACCGCGCCATCGCCTCGGTCTCCTCGGCCCCCTCCGTCGGTTCGGTGGCACGCTTCCGCTTCTTGCTCTTGCCATCGCACTCCTATAGTTATGGATATGGCGTTAACTCAAGTGGAAGTATGATAGTAAATAAAGAGTCACCGATCTGCTGAACCTTCCACAGAGCCTGTGACCTGCTATACGCCTTCCTTGTGTTGGCCGGCTGGGCGGCCCTGTCGCCGCTGTCGGTCATGACGGCATTCATCTCCTCCTGCAACCGCTCGAGAATCTCATGGGCGGAAGGCATTTCTTCTCTGTTAGGACGTCGCTGGCTAGTGTTGTTAGGTGGGTAATAGAGAAAGAATACGCAGTGGGGTACAGGCTCGACAGGTGAGGCAACATTCGCATTCGTGGGTGCTTTTAGGAGTACATGATATGTATGATAGGTATTCATTTATTTATCATAATATGTGAGTATGTAAGCAGTAGAGCGCCTAACGTACATATAAGTGTACCTATCCACAAAAGTTCTGGTACTTTTATTTCGATGAAGTCATCACCCAAATGCATGTACCTAACGAGTCATACATATATATGATACGATAGGTAGAGCTTGAACCGATAGTTACTCCTTACAACCTGTGGATTGAGATGATAGCTCATTTCTCTGGCAACATACAAATTTGAAGTACAAACCACGCTAATGCTTCCGGGGATGAATAGACAGCACATGCTCTAGAGACAACCTTGAGGAAGAAGGCGAGAGAAGCCGGCAAATTGACCGCAAACCTTAATACTCCAACCTTTCCACGTATTTCAATAGACGTATTTAGAAGGTTGAGCCTTCTGTGGGTTGGGGAAGCTTTTTGTGTTGCGGCAATGCCATATATCTAGCAGTCTTGGTGTCAACTGACGAGCCAATGGCAGTCAAATCGGTAGAATCACCTTCTAAGCTCAAGCAGGATTGTTTCCATTGTGTAATCTCTCTTCCACTGGGCTAGGCATGGTAATTTTGTTGGGTCAACCTAAGATCCATCTCAGCACGCAAGGCTCGCAGGGGTCTCGTGATCACAAGTCAAACCTTTCCGGACCGTTGGTCAACACAAGGCAAATTTATCTTCGAGACAAAATTCAAAGTAGGTGGATTGTCAGGATAGTCACTTCCACAGTGGATATTGACACTGTATATCCGATTCTCATGTACACTCTATTGGGGGTTTCGGCTTAGACGTCTGGTGAAGAATGCAGAGAAGTCGACGGAAACGAACATGAGGAGGTCCCAATATGGTTGCATTCCAATTGGTCATCATTAAATCGTCCCCATCAGCAAGGCCATAGGAACATGCCTCTGACGGATTAAGAAACATGCATTAGTCACTGACTGTCTTATGTGCTAGGGCACGAAATACTGACCCGCACCCTGGCCTTTCTCCCCTTTCTCTAGCTCCTCGAGGAGCCTAAAGTTTCTCGGGACTTTGGCACTCATTATGAGCCAAAAGAAAGCAGATTAGGGGAGTGAACTGTGAGCTTTGAAGACGTCGTTGGGATGAAGTAAATGGTAGGTATATCTGCTATAGAGGGAAATATGAAGAGGGGTTAATCAATAGCCAGAGAAAGTGGGGCACGTGAGGACAACTGGAAAACCCCGCTGGATTGGGTCATTCCAATTGGCTGAAGTATGGTCCATTAAAATTTTCAAGCTATAGTTAGTGCAACGCCCTTTTATTGGCTGTACTGGTATCTTGCTTAGTAGAATACATAGGTATCATAGTATTCGTAGTAACGCCACGAATACTGAATGTGACTTGTATTCAAATAACTTGTTTACTTACAGATTTATCCTAACTTAAAAGTAGGCTGATAAATAATATTCATACTAAGTTCATAATACGATGAAACAATGATCAAAAAGGCGCGCGGCCAGTTATAAGTATAACATTCCCGCCGCAGCCGAGGACCAGGCATTAAGGCACAAATTTAGACCTTGGTGCTGATGCCAGATCATATCATAGATGCCTGCAAGGTACTAAACGCTGTCTAATGTGGCTCTTCTATCATTTGGAGGACTATTGACTAAAAGAAATGGCTGTCATCTGTCTAGGCTACTAATTCGTGTTTTCTTAGCCTAGCCAAGTCAGTCCTACAATTATTATTATCATTGACGGATTCATCTCGGCGCTCGCAAGCTCGATCCAACGTTCTCAAACTCAACAACAGTGTTTCGTATTTAGTAATGCGATCATGCTGGAATGATTGGATATGGCCTCTCAATTCTTGCAGACCGAGCTTTCAACCCTAATCCAAGAGTCGAAGAGGAAAAATTCGGATTTGCGAAATGTCTGTCTTAGTATTTATTATTTTGTCAGCACCACATCTGGACGCTGACTCTAGGTCGTAGGCAGCAGAGCAATCCCTTAGTGACTTGAAGGCATTGCCTTCTACATCAGAAGCACAGTTAACAGCGGGTCTGTTCTTCCCATCCTGTCCCCATGACCAGTGACTGGTTGCTAAGTAGTTGCAAGACCTGATTCGAAAACCTAATTTCGTCAATGCATTTATTTTAGCATGTCATGCTCGCCATGCAAAACTTAGCGGGATTGGTGTCGTCTGCATCCAGCGGCTGGTAGCATCTCAATCTCTACCCCCTGAGCGATTGAAAGATACGCTCAATGGGTTACGAGAGACTACCTCTTTAGGTTAGTTGAATCATCAGATGTCCATCCAGGTATTGACTGTGCCCAGGCCAGGATGTCCAGCTGAAGATTCTTCAGACCTTGCCGGCTCTTCTACAGAATTACTCTGAAGACTTGAGTGGTGAACTACTTGGGAAAACATTGGAAATCTGCGCCACCCTGCAAAATAGTAAGACGACAGCGGTTGCAAATACTGCAGCAGCTACACTGCAGCAGTTAGTAATTGCTGCGTTTGAAAAGGTTTCCAGGGAGGATGGTCAGTTTTTTTATTTTCCAGTTCTGATCGATTTCTTTGCGAATGGAGTCCTAACCTCGACTGGGTTCGTTTAGGAAAGCCCCAGGATTCCGCTGCCGTGGTGACTCTAAATATTGACGGTCGACAAATTGACGTTGGTCCTTCAGCGTGTGATGCCCTACGAGTAGGTTGTTGACACCTAGTCTCTCAGTTCATTATGCTGAGAACCTCTCAGATATTAGATGATTTTTGTCGTCTTATCGAGGGCGAGAAGCTGGACTTTCTTCAAATTAAATCTCTTTCTCCAAGTTTCATTTTGGAGCTCATTGAAAGCATATTAACGAACAGTGGCCAACTACCTCGCAGCCATCCAGAGCAGATGCAGGTACTGAAGAAGCAGCTAATGCCCCTGTTACTGAGGCATCTATCAGAGAGACACAGCTTCCCTCAGACTGTCCGAGTTGCTCGAATACTTCTCATCCTTGTCAAAAATTACATGCCTCTCTTGATTGGTGAGTGCGAAATGGCAATGAGTCTTTTAACCCACTTACTTGAACCTGATGTGTCTCCATCTTGGAAGAGAGTGTTATGCATGGAAGTGTTTCGAGGTTTGCATGCAGAGCCTGGCACTATGCGGTTGATCTATACATTGTTTGATGGGGTAGAGAGTCGGAAATACGTTTTGAAAGACCATATGACATCCTTGGTTCGATTGGCTTCTGAAAAGCCCTCTATAATTGGCGTAAGCCATCAGTCTACCGTTCCATCCGGTGCTGCACATTCCAGAACAAATACAGAAGACCAAATAACTCTAGAAGTCGGCGGTGTTGCTGGAGTTATCGGAACTGCTGTGACTTCTGCAGATACCAGTATTTTAGGTATTAGCAGTCAGTGGAGCATTGTGCGAACATCATACCTTGAACTCCTCGATAAGACCGACGCTCCCGCTCCTCCCGAAACATACATCTATAGTCTCGTTCTTAACTGTATCGGCAGCTTCTCCGAGAATCTCGCCAAATTCATTCTTCCACTAACGGTCCCTGACACAAAGAACAAGAGAAAAATTCGTGTTGGAGTGGATCACCTTTCTAGTGGAAATTCAAGAGACCTCCAGAGTGTTGATAGCTGGAGAGGTCAGGGCTTTAATTCAAAAAGATCAACGGTACCACTTAATCCTTTGGACCTGGAAGATCATCCTCAGTTGGCCGGAATTAGGGCTTGTGCCGGTATTTTGGAAACATGTTGGCCTGCAATATTGGCAACCTGTTCCACTTTCCTATATGCGGCATTAGACCGTGATTTTTATCATAACTTGGTTAGATCTTTTCAGAAATTAACACACGTGGCTGGTCTTCTCAGACTTTCCACGCCCCGCGATGCCTTCCTTACAACTCTCGGGAAGGCTTCAATGCCCATTGACGGCCCTAGTGTCGGCACTCTGCGCACTGTAGCCCCACCTATAGTCGACTCACAGTACAACATTTCTCCAGACCATCCTCCAACTGAAAAGGAATCGTCAGCTATAGCCTCTCAGCTTGCAACTGAAACTCCGAATTCGTCATTTGAAAGTGTCCATGCATCTCTAAGCACTAGAAACCTTCTCTGTTTGCGTGCCCTTTTGAACCTTGGTATTGCCCTTGGATCAACACTTGATCAGCCTACCTGGGCTATCATCCTAGAGACGCTTCAGAATGCGGACCTTGTAATTGGAATCTCCGCTTCTGTCATCTCGAAACAGAACTCTAATGCGAGCAGCAATGGTGGTGGCATTGTCACTTCAGGATCTGAAGTCCCAAAGACCAATCTTGGCGCTGAAATCGCTGCTGTGGGAGCGGCTGCATCTAAGATGTTTGAAAGCACAGCCGACTATCCTGACCACTCATTCAAGGCTATACTGGAAGCTCTCTTGAATCTTTCGAGAACGACTGACCGAGATGCCTCTATGACCGTATCTAGCACAGCTATGCCATCACATCCATCGCAGGCACCTCGGCGTGTAGGACGGTTGCATCAAAATATTCGGAGCATATCTCTAACCATGAGGAAATCAAGGATAGAAGATGACGAACTAAAGTTCGTCTTAGAAAGAACGAGCGATTTAGCAAACTCTAACCTTGACCGGCTGTCTGAGTCAGGTACAGATGAAACCGTCAGCTGGAATTTTCTCACCACCAGCCTCATTTCTATAATGATAGGCAGAGATGTTAGCCCTGACCTTCGTTTAAAGGCTAGTAAGGTGTTCAATGATATCATTGCTAAGACCATGAAGCGTGGTCATCTTGATGAGGTAACAGGAAACCAATTACAGCTCAGAAATCTTCAGGCTTTGAAGTTGCAGATTACCTCCTTGCATGGTTTGCAGTCAGGTAACATTGGTTCCCAGAACGTTAGGATTGATATCCATGAGCAAGCGCTGGATACATTGAAGTCTCTTTTAGAGCAACACGGAGAGTCTCTCGTTGCCGGATGGGATCTTGTGTTCGATCTGATATCTAGCGCCTTTGAAGATCCACGCCCATTTGGGATCCGTGGGAAACACGAGGAACCCATTATTAAGGCCAGGCCAAAGTTGAGAGAGTGGACAGCCAGATCCCCGCGACTCATCCGGACAGCGTACAAGTCCTTGCAGCTGATCGCTTCGGATTTTCTCCCTCTACTACCTCCTGAATATCTGCTAGATCTTGTCCATTCATTTTCCGGGTTCGCATCTCAGAATCAGGACTTCAACATATCCCTTACTACAACAACATTCTTTTGGAATGTCTCTGATTTCCTCCACAATCAGATTGAGCAGTTTACAATTGAAGGACAAATAGATGCCTTCGCAAGTGAAGAAACTCTGTCTGAGCTAGCAGAAAACACCAATGTTCTTATATCCCGAAGCGCATTGTGGCTGTTACTGTTGTTGCGGATCGTCGACCTGACCACAGACGACAGGTCGGAAATTCGAATCAGCGCGATACGTACGCTTTTGCGAATTTTTGATGCTTACGGCCAGCAACTTTCTCCCAGAGCATGGCATCTATGTTTGAATAGGGTTATTTTCGTAATGGTTGAAAGTATCCAGGATAAATTACTGAACGTGTGTCGTACATCCCCGTCACTTAGTTCTGATGATACAAAACAGTGGGTAGAAGCCGCTGTTATCATGACTAAAGGCTGTTCGGACTTGATTGCAAATTTCTTCGACTCCATCGTCCATGACGAAAGGTTTGACGAATCGTGGAGCCGCCTCCTTCGATACCTGGAAGTTCTGGCTCAAGTCAAGCTCTACGAACTCAGTGAAGCAATCTTTTCCAGCATCTCAAATATCCTTTCTCGAGCAGAATCTGCTGATACAATGAGCAAAAGCTCTATTCAATCCGTTTGGTCACTATGGATAATCGGTCATCCTACTCTCCGAGAGGAAGCATTGGACATGGAGAGCCCAAACCAAGACGCTTTATTAGCATATTTTCATTCATTTCAACAGATCTATCGACTTTTTAAATGTAGTTTGACCAAAGAACATATCAACCAGATTCTCTTCCATATGAGGGCCGCAATATGGAATTCTGTATCTTCACCTTATTCGACGGATGTAGATCACCAGTCGACGCTTCAGAGACTTGTGAGCGACTGCATTAAAACCTTATGTTCGGACATGGAGGCATCTCAGTCGGCAATTATTCTATGCCTTGCCGACTTTGCTGATTCTGCATTGGCTCGATGGACTGCGGATCGGAGTAAAAGTAGACCAACATTTGTCGCTTTTTCAAAGCAGTCGATAGACCTCCTGAGTTCATATGTTACCGACTTTGGTATGAAAGGGGACATTTTCCGTGACGGGTCCCTAACCACTGCATTGGAACATCTGGTTAATCCAATATTCCGAAAATACGAGTGGCAAGGGAGAGACCCTGAACCTACCATTTGGCGAAAAGCTACGTCCGCGTCGTTGGAGCTTATACGTGTGGTAATACCAGTTGCTGAGAGTCAGTGTTCGAAAACAAACCAGGAAGAGATCTCGCGATTCTGGAAATGTATTGTGGACATCACTCGCGGCTTGGTATCTGCAAAGGGGTATGCAGAATCCGGGATTTCAACTGCAAAAATTCAGTCTGACGAGGTTTTCGACATTGCTGCTTTTCATCGTCTTGTATCCCTAGTCATCCCTTCACTCGGATCCGCCGCGATACCAGACAGAGTGCGACAGGACTTCGCCTGCGCGATCTTCCAATCCTCATTGATTCATCCCCCGCAGCGATTTGACCCTACGGCGTCAGCTGAGGATGAGCCTCTCCAGGACCTCTACAAGGTCCGCCGTGGACGCACCTATGAGCCTCCTCCGACGCCAAGGACCAAGATGGCTTACGTCCTTGTCGACACCATGTTTGAACTTGCTGCGTCCACGTCCACGTCCACGTTCCTGTTGGGACATGGTGGTGGGGAGGAGTCGTCTCCAGCAGAGGCTCGTTTACGGATTTCCATCGCCCGGTCTATTTCTCCTTACCTGATTCTCCGCTCTTCAATGCCACTCAAAGCCTACATTGCAGACCAGCCACTCCGTGGCCTGATGCCGCAGCCTACATCTTCGCGGAGAGAACTCATTCACCTCCTTTCCCGGATGGTCGAATTAAGGAGTGAACCGGCAGCAATTCCCGAAGCGCCTGCTTTTGCAGCCATTAGATCCCCATCTCTGTCTGCGAGCGGTGGTGGCAAAGCACGTCTTTTGTACAAGAAGCATCTCGGTTGGATGTACCCGCTCGTCGTGAAAGCAGTCGAAGTTGCAGGAAAGGAAAGAGAAGACGGGAAAATTCTGGAAGTGTTGGCAAGAGTCTTGCACGAGGTTGGCGATGGTCATAGTATCAAAGACGAAGAATAATAAGTAATTTTCCTTTTTTTTTTTAAAAAAAAAAAAACCCCCCTTTTGTTTTTCTTTTTTCTTCTTACTTTATTTCAAATGTCCGGACTCTCATCTTAGTTTTCTCTCTGGGTAAATGTAAATAAAAAGAATCGAAATCATGTTTGACAGATGTATTATTAACATTTCCACACAACCAAGGTTGACAACAGCATAATTAAATAAAAATAGATGCAAAAAAGAGTAACAAAAGAATACAAAATGTCTGGGGAGTGGTTTTTCCCCCTGGCCTTAGAAATGACACGGTGACACACCATCACCATTCATGCACCTACATATCAAGATTCAACAACGACATCATCAACCAGTACTATAGGTACCGTAGTAAATAATATCACCTGGTAAGCGGTATCCTTTGATTAAGGTATCACCATCGCCATCCCGTTTTTCCTTTCGCATTCTCCCCCTTTTTTTAGCGTTTGATTTTTCGAAAAAAAGAAAGAAAGAGGGAGAAATCAGAGAGAAGGGGCCTCGAAAATTAAAATGGATTCAGCAATTCAAACGGGAAAAGGGACCGGAATTTAAAGATTAATAGTTGAAACGATGATATGGATATTATTTAGTGGGCTTAGTGAAAATAGTAACAAGGACTATTACTGAACGGGTGCTATTGCGTCGCCCCCCCTTATCTGTTGCTACGCCCCCCATATTTACTGCTACGCCCCAGGACGCCCCGTGTACAAGTACTCTTAACTATTT
>NPHW01006003.1:0-13328 GCA_002240705.1 Elaphomyces granulatus | reverse complement strand
GAGGGCGTATCCGTATTCATATTCATGAAATTTCAAGAGCACGGATATATCCGCGGATATTATCCACGAGAAAATTATTGTATTCATATCCGTAAGATTCATGAATATATCCATGGATATATTCATATCCGCGTATCCATGAGGACCCCTATAAATCACCCTGATATCAGACTAGCGAATCCAGACAGACTTGTACATACACTGGTTCGTAATTCACAGGTCCTCGGAAAGGGCTGAAGGAGGATCGGAGGTGAGAACTTAACGGTTACGGAGCTCCACAAATTTCTGCATAAAGATTAGTCCTATTAATTAATAGTTGGATTGGTTCCCCGCGACACGGGGCGGCCCCGCCGTGGAGGAGTGGGCCGGAGGAGTGGGCCCCGTAACTAGCGTGGTGGGGCATAACTTTCCGGGGAAGTTTTCGTGGGAACCTTGGAATCAGTGATATACACCATCCATAGGTGTCAAGCACGGCATAAAAATTTGAATATAGATGGTTTGTGGCTTAATTACTAAGGATTTCAATTTTTTTTTCTTTCTTGGAATTGATTTGGGGAGAAAATTGGGATGTCAGATTTAGAAAATGGGGTCTTCAGGAGGGGTCGAGAATACTCTAGGCCACACCTTAATCTTAAATCCCATGCACCTTACCAAAAAAGAATCTGTTAACCATGCAGCGTACATGTAAACGTTACCATTGCAGAATAGTATACCTCTATCCCTTCGTCCGCTGAAACTATGAAGGGGTTTTTCGGTGTACCGGCTAATGCAAAGCAGATCTGATTGGCTGAAAGGTACGAAGGGATAATATAATACTATGCATTCTTCCCTCGGGGCAACGAGCCAACCGTCTTTCTTTTATAGCAGAACCTGGGCCTATCTAAACTCTGTTCTTGTATTTCCTTTCTTAAGATGCAAATGGATTCTTCGCTTCGTTGATGGCAAGCCCTCTAGGACCTAGCGGCAATCGGCCAACTGACAGATCGGTTAAGGAATTAATAATAATAATAATAATATAATAATAATACATATGTATGCCTCTCACCTAAAACTCAATAGTATTATATATCTAACAACGTTCATGCTGTTTCCTAGGAAAAGTCACTTACTTCATGAAAGCTTTGTTATTGAAAGAAATTTGTTGAATGCAACAAGAATAAAGAAAAAGACAGTACACAATGATTCGTTCCCTTGCTTTTACCGCTGCATTAATGCAGATCATTCTTCGCATATCATGCTCCCCTTTAGCCCCAAGAGACCTACTGCCATTGCCAACGAAGGTAATATATCAATTTCCCGATCCTACGTGGATCGAAAATATTGGCGTACGCTCCAATGGTCTACTTCTCCTCGACCTCATTACCACGCCTGATATGTACATGCTGGATCCCGAGACCCAAGCTGCCAGACTCATTTACACCTTCCCCAATGCTCTCGCTGTGCTTGGAATCGCCGAGGTATCGCCTGATGTCTTTGCAGTGGCGGTAGGAAACTTTTCGATTGCTACGAAGTCGACCGTCAAGGGTTCTTACTCTATTTGGACAGTCGATTTCAACAATATCGAAGAAGAGGGCGGCAACGCGAACCCCACTGTGACCAAAGCTGTGGACATCCCGGAAGCCGCCTTCCCGAACGGACTGGAAACCCTTGCGAAAGACCAGGTGCTAGTTGCGGACTCTAGCCTCGGTGCTGTATGGAAGGTCGACGTCAGCAGTGGCAAGTACGAGATCGTCATTCAGGTCCCGGAGATGAGTCCTTCTGCTACCGCCATACCGCCGATCGGCATTAATGGCCTCCACTTGTTTAACGGCTACCTGTACTGGACCAATAGCGACGCCAATACCCTCTACCGTGCAAAAGTTGATCAGGGAGGCTGTCTTGTTCCTGGAACAAGAGTGGAACCGCTCGCAAACTCGGGAACTCTCATGGACGACTTCATCATCGATGATGGGGGAAATGCATGGATCGCAACCAACCCAGCCAATCTCCTGCTGGTGGTGACTACTGACAACAAACTGATTACGGTCGATGGATCTAAATATCAGCTAACCGTTGCCGGAGCTGCGGCGTGCCGGTTTGGAAGAAGACAGACAGACCGCAAAACACTTTACGTGGTGACTGATGGAGGCCTGGCCGCTCCTGTGAACGGCACCGTGGTGGAAGGGGGCAAAGTCGTCGCTGTCGACACCAGCGGATTCCAGATATAATGTCATGGGCCGATGGCAGGACGTTCATCTGTCAAACTGAGCGTTAGTGAAGCTTTAATTATAGTGAAAGCTATTGATTGTCATAGGGTATGTCGACGCCCCTGATATTATTTCATATACAATGCCTCCTGACACCAAGATGTGCGCCCCGTACAGATGGGCTTCAGTTGCTTGAGACTTGGCTTCAACGATTGGAGAAGCAGTATTTTGTAGCTTAGGTCATTTGGAATAATTCCCTTCATCTTTTGTTTCATACTCGTGACTAAAAACATTTGTGATCCTAATAATTGTTATTATCTCCCGGAATGCGTAGAAGCATCGGGCATTTGGAGGAATATAAAAGTATTGAGCGCCCGGGAAAACTTCAGGTTCAAGTTAATTGCCATTACTAAGTTGCACAGCCATAAAGTGGGACGATTCATACGTAATAAATTATATCCCCTCCAGTATAACACAGACAGATCTCCCATGATGATGAGAGCACACGTTTTTGGAAGTCCAGGATGCCCGAGTCCCCAAAGTCGCGATGAAATGATCTCCAGAAGAGGTACCCTCGACTGCTGGCTTATTTGGACCAACTGTTGCCTTTCCGAGGACTGTGAGCAGATCTGCATAATGCATTTTACCTTTATTCAACTCCTGGTAGGTGCGGTGCTCTAGTGTAGGTATTACCAGAGAATCACTAAGGCATCTGTAGCAGGAGCGAAGGAAATTACTCGTTGCCTCAGCCGCATCCATGATACATATCTGGTCTGACTTCTTTCCGGTCATCTTGACCCTGAGTCGGTTCGTTGCCTGGAGAAGTTGATGTCTGTTCAGCCGAAGGCCGACCGCGATCGTCGGAAGGCTGGCTTCCCTCTTTGGACGAGTTTGAACACAGAGGCCTTGGGTGGCATTCTTGAACTCTGCAGTCGCTTGCGCAGGATACCATGTTAATTGAACGTTGTGCAAGAGCTCTACAGTCGACCTAGGAGGTCACCACCTGGTGTCAACTTGAAGAACCTGGAGCATCTCATCCAGGCGGCAGAAAATCCAGCAAATCGAAGAGAATGGATGAGGTCAGGATAATTTCTGAACTTGATGGATAGTTGAGGCTGTTCTGGATATCTGATCTGGAACGACGATCGGCTGGAAACTTATACTCTGCTAGCCTGGGATAGAAGGATATTCTTTGCCATTTTAGACCGGCTAGCGGCAACAGTATCGACCAAATCGTTGGTTTTGGAGTTGAACACAAGCTCGATAGATAAAGCCTCAGCATGTCGGCGCACCTTCTTTAAGGCATGAAATAAATTCCACATACTCATCAAGGGGGAAGGACGCTCTGGCCCAAGTGCTGTCTTCCTTGTCCCCATTACTTCCAGCTTTTTGGCCTCTGTCCGTTGTCCCGACGTCCTTGATACCAAAGGGTAGATGACAGAATGGGCATTTTGTTGCTTGGGTCAACTATCGGTGGGAGGAGTCATATGCGGTTCGGCGGCTCCATAACGGCGATATGGTTTTTTTTTACCAAGTCAGAAGTCCCAGGATCAGGCAGCTAACCGGCAGGACACGGTAAAATCCTCCGCCAGGATTATCCCATCGAGATCCCTGGCGTGCCGCTCTCGACAGGAACAGGAGGGACACAGAAAATGATGAAACCATCAAAGCTTATTAGTCGGGAAAGTAAGAAAAGATTCCATATATGGCTATTAACAGGAATTGATGGATGGTGGCAGAAACAGCTGCTATTCGTGCGATAGCAGGATCGTCAGCAGGACCCCCGGCATCAACATCAGTATTACCGCTCCCAGGGCTGCGGCAGGGAAGAGAATCCCCTCGCCCAGCTGGCATGGACCGAGATAGGACCCAAAGCAGGATGGAAATCCTACTTCCACCGGTGACGGCCTCGCGGTCCACCTTGCCAGCCTCTTCATAAAGTGTTACTGTGTAGCACAGGTAGTAAAACGAGAGTTTTCTAGTGGTTTCAATTATGCATCATATGCAATCCACTAGCTCTTCATGAATCATGCAAACTTGAGAGATCTAGCCCTCGGTAAAAGGCACAGCCAGTACTAATGCGAGGCTTCGTGAAAGTTCATCCTATATACTGCACTTGACGTTCCAGGCACCAGATTGGACGATCCATTGGCTCCCCATCATTTCTAGAGAGGCTCATCCATATCAACTCGTGGGCAGTCCAAGTGACCAGGACTCACCCAACTTGGGGCCAAGAAGCGCTTCATGCAAGTCGGCTGCCGGCATACTGCATTGACAGTCACATTATCGGCGGTTTTGGATGTTCATTTGCTCTCACCGTTCCCGGAGACCTGGCCTGGGCCAGCCATATCATACTATGGGCTTTATCAATGCTCTCAGCGGTTCAACCTAATTCTCGCAAGCTGATCAGTCGCCTAGAGCTTCATGAGTACGTATCATAATCCTTGAGATATGACTTACAATTGTCACCATTCAAAAATCGACCTGGTCCCAAAACCGACCCCTGAACTTTATTAAAAATGATGACATTTAAGCTATAATGTACAATATAAAATCCTGAGGTCATGAATTATTTATCATATGTATGTAAAGCGGAACCGAGGTAACTTTTTTTCAGCAATGTTTGCTTCTTCCAATACGCAAACAAACTAACGATATGTGGACTAGTCAGCCCGGTTGATGTATTTGTCCGAGTTTCAAGTTTGAATGATGATTCTCTCATGACAATTCAATACAAAGATCGATTTAGAACGCCATTACATTGATGCCCCTTGATAAATATTAGAAATAGAGACTTTTCGGAATTAAAAACTATAATGGCTGAGAGCGGAGGCTGGAGTACTATTGAGTCTGATGAGGTACGTTATCTATTGGACTGCTTCTCCCTGCAGCTTCATGGTTGATCTGTCATCAACTTGAATGTCGTAGCTAACTAGTGTGCTACAAAATTTAAGGGCGTTTTCACGGCTTTGATCGAGAACTTGGGAGTTAAGGAAGTGCAGTTTGAGGAGCTATTATCACTCGACGCAGATACGATACGCTCGCTAAGGTAAGTTAGTCATCAGGATGGACATCAAATTGCCGACGTTTCAAACTCTCCAGGATAGGTATATCACTTGATTAATCAATTGCTGACAAAATAAGTCCTGTATATGGAGTTATATTCCTTTTCAAATGGATAGGTGGCCAGTCACGCGACTCTTCCGCACCTGCTGATGGCACGTACGATGACGAGGCGACTGACAACGGGGTTTTCTTCGCGGCCCAGACCATTCAAAATGCTTGCGGTACACAAGCAGTCCTTTCTGTTATTTTAAACCAAGACACTCCTGCTTCCACCCCTACACCAATTGACCTCGGTCAAGAGCTCAGTTCGTTTAAAGAATTCACAAATGGATTCCCGGCAAGCTTACGCGGTGAGGCGTTGTCCAATTCGGAAGTGATTCGTACTGCCCATAATGCTTTCGCGCGTTCGTCACCTTTTGTTGATGAGACGGCCCGCACTGCCCCCGAGGAGGACCCTGAATTATATCACTTCATCGCATATACAGCCGTTAATGGCACTCTTTATGAGCTGGATGGGTTGCAGCCCTATCCAATCAGTCATGGATCGTGTGATATTGACACCTTTCCAGAGACCGTCATTGAGGTCTTGCAACGACGGATAGGACGGTACCCAGAAGGCGAAATTCGATTCAATCTGATGGCGGTGGTACGAGATTTACGGGTTCGCGCACGCGAGATTGGGGACGTCGAGCTCCTCGAGCGAGAGATCCAGAAGCGGCGGGCATGGGCATGGGAAAACACGCTACGACGATCCAACTTTGTTGGATTCATTGGCGAAATCTTGAAAGGCGTTGTGGATTTGAAGCAGCGAGAAGGGTCTGGAGCATACGGAGATTGGGTTGAAAATGCCAAGAAGGAAACACGGCGAAGAATAGAAACGAAAAAGAAGGCAGCTGGCTGAGGTGCTTCTAGTCCTGGAGCGGGCATATGTATTTCTAGGTTCGGCCCTATGCCTACTATCTGGAGTATACTCAAGCAAGACCTGATATCCAGCGTAGAGCCTGCTAATGCGTCTGTCTGCTCTCTTTCAAATGGTGCCGGCGGACGATGATTGTATGATATGGGAATTTATTAAGAACATATATATCTTAAAGGAATAGGCTCATATGTATAGGGAGGGCGTTTAGGCATAACCGGAGTCTCTGCCCTATTAGATCGCCCTCGCCTACTAATTAATGTGGTCTATCCCTCCACTGGCAACACATTGTGGACCGCCAGATTCCTCAGGCATAGATCGTATTGGTGCCGGAATTTTACGACCCCATACTACATGTAGCTCCCGCATCAAAATAGCCGTATCGGCGGTATTAGTACATTCACAATACCAACTCTGCCTGAGGAATCTGGCGGTCCACGAGGTGTTGCCAGTGGAGGGGATAGATAATTCACACGCAGATAGATTTTAGGAATCAGTGTGAATTGCTCCCCCGATATCAGAACCGCCGGAATGGTTCCCATTAAAGTACAGATGCGGCGTGCAAGTCTGAGTTAGCCCCAGGTAATATTAGTATCTTCGTTGAACGGGATTAGATCCATAGAATCTATACAGTAAATCGGTGGAAATAATTCCAATGTTGTCCCTTCGAACTCTTCGAACGTTCGTAGGCTTTCATCATGAAAGCTTCTTGGCCCATTGAATTCAAGCCTTTCCAAACTGATAAATATTCGGCATAGCAATAGTAGTCGCTGCTATAATTAGCATCTCGAATCAGATGTGCAAATTCCCGAGGCAGAGCAATCCATTCAAGAATGTCGGGTCCTTAAGTGAGCAAGCTGCGACGGCGTACCCATATGTGTTGTGTCGGGAGCTAGCAAGGATGCCGGATGAGAGTGGGAAAATGGTTTATCAATTGATATCATGGTCCCAATGGGATGAGCCAATTTCGAAACGTTAACGTCACCTAGAGGTCTAGGGGACACACCGCATTTCTCTCATAAACTTCGATCTGCAGATCGCCAATATTGATACGCCGAGGCCCATTTGACAATAATAACAAGTTGGACATCGTATTCACCGTGACAATTGTGGCAAAGGTCTTGGCTCTTCCTCTCAATTTACGGCGCTAGATCGCCGTACAAGTGGGCGAAGATTCACTGATTCGGACCATCCACTTTCAATGGCTATAGTTGGCAATGCGAAAGCGCAAAGATCCAAGAGAAGGAATACCAGGTGGCGCTTGAAATCTAGGAAGCCGAACAAAATTAATAAAAGCAAGGCCAGAGGAGAATGTTAATTATAACCCACTTGTAAGTTGTTGATACTCTAGTTCTTTAGAAGCCTTATACCTAAGTGTAATTATCCAACTTGACCGAAATGGAAATCCAGGTTTGATGACAGTCATGCGGGACTTGTGTGGGTGCGGACATGTGTACGTAAAATGAATTGTAATTCAACCTAAGGAGCATTATTAAAACGTCTTGTAGGGTCAGAGTACTACATACATAAACTCGAGGCTTGATCGTCTTCTCCGTCTTCACGCTTAGGCGGGTTTTTCCATCGACGATTTGGGAGATATCCGAAAACCGAATCTCCCTGGATCTGAAAGCTGTTGTCTTCGAAATATAGTATATGGGTGGTTTTCGCCGTTCGGCGGGGAAGTCGACACGGTTATGTGGCACGCATACGACTCGAGTTTCTGAGAGCATTCCAGATCGGATTGTCACCGTCAGTGTTATTGCCGTATTCACCGCAACTCCCTCGACGAAAGGCCAGGGGCCTCATGCTCCCAAGGTGCTGGAGCGCTTGAATCCCCTCCAATCCCTGCACGAATTCCTTGTAGGCTCCATCGTTCCATTCGTACTGCACGTTGTGCAGCACCCCGCTAGGGGGTTGGATATTGGCCATGGGGGGCGGAGAGAGAGAGAGAGAGAGAAAGAAGATCAGGCAGTGTAGCTGTCTGTGCAGGGAAGCGAAAGGAATAATGGAGAGAGTGAGGGACGGAAACCATCTCATGCTCCCATAGTGCTGGAGCGCTTGCAAATTCTCTGTAGGCTCCCTCAACCCAAACGTACTGCACGTTGTGGAGGACCCCCGCTAGGATATGGGCCATGGAGATGGAGGTCATGTCGCTGCTTGACGATGCCAGATAATTGTCTGTTTTTTTTGTGCCATTATCTATATATGCTCCCTAATTAATTAGCCGTTGATCTGAACCCAAGCTGTGTTGGAAGCGAAAAGAACTCAAGCTGGGTTGGAGGAAGCGAAAGGAATGATAAAGAGAGTGAGGGACAAAAAAAATACCAAGGCGTGGGAAGGTGATGTGATCGGCGAGACTGATTTTATCGACCGAGGTAATTAATAGAAGCTTCCACAGGAGAATCCCATCTCCTGGTTCCATTTTATCGCGACCAGATCTTGATTTTCTGGATATTCGTTGGGGAGTTGTGATTCATCTCTAAGGAGCATTATTAAAATGTCTTGTAGGGTCAGAGTCACAATTACTTGCCTAACCTTGAATGCACTGCTTTCTCGAGTTCTCTGTCTCCAAGATTCAGCGTGTTTACGAGAAGAATCCCGTTTGCTGGTTCTATTTTATCCCAGATCTTTATTTTCACTTGAATGCAGAGATCTGATTCCTTAGAAGAAACGGAACATCAGCTGCAGGTGGCGCTTGAAACTCTAGAAAGCTGAACAAAATTATTAACAAAAGCAAGACTTCAATCCTAGGGAAGATTGAACCCACTCGTTATTGTAAGCCTCCTCTAGTCGCTGGGAGGAACCCTCATGCCAGCATACCTAAGTATGAAGTTTAAACTGTGACTCGACCGAAACCGAGTTCTGGTAGTCGTGGACGAAAAACGTTTGTTAGGGGGCTGTAATTCAGTATAGAGCATTATTAAAATGTCTTGTAGGGTCAGAGTCACAATCTCTGACCGCTCTCCATGATTGAGCAAGTTTATGAGAAGATTCCCATCTCCTAGTTCTATTTTATCGTGACCAAATCTCGATTCTCACTACCTAGTACAATGGCTTGTGTTGGGGGCCACTTGCTTTCTGTGGCTAATATTCCTCTGCTGATGGTCGTCCGACATCTTGAGGTCCAAGTTGAGGAAGAAGCTCAGATATGATGTTATATATGGTAAGATAGAATTGAACGCGGAGTTTTCAAGTGAATTCTTGACCTATATGAAGTTGGAAGTGAATAGACTCAGACTTGGGGTATCTAAATACAGGGCTAGATGTTCAAGAGAGGCTTGGGTAGTGACCTCGACCAAAGATAACCACGCAAGGATAGTAGCTATTTGTAACTTGTAAGAGTCAAGACAATGGTGAAATGAATTGATCTACCATCAATCGTTTGGGCATCTTAAGTGAGATACAAGATCCCAAATCTGTTAGTATGCGCGGTATCTATCTAGACAATGGGTCATCGTTCGTCTTGCTCGCAGTGATAGTTTTCATCACTGCCTCTTGTTTTTCATGACTCGCCTGTATGTCTGTTTATAGATACATTGTACATATTCCTGCAGCCCCAAGCCATACGACTGCCTATCCTCGTACCTGCTTTGCCCATGAGGCCTTAGGCGGCTGTCTACCTAGGTTGACTAGCTTTGTGTTAGATTGGAAAGTTACTATTTTGTGTATCGGCGTTAATCATCTATTTTATTGATTTCATTGTATTATGGGATCTTCAAGTCGACACATTGTCATGACCAGGAACATTCCTTCTGCCATTACACTTTGCCACAGTGGCGATCAATTCATTTGCCACAGTGGCGGTAAGCCTTTCTCCGCGGTCAACCCCGAAATGATGAATGGAAGGTTTTTGGGTTAGTCTAGGATTTATCATATATAAAAAGGCAGACAACCCCCCCATGTAAGTAGAGATACACAGAAATCACACAGACAGAACCAACACTACATCTACTTAACAATACCTTACCTATGCGAATCAAATTATTTGATGGGGTGCGGGAGGCCTGGGAGGCCTTCATCGTGGTGCGGGAGGCCTTGCGGGAGTCATGGGCACCACCACCCTTGCAGGAGTCATGGCCACCACGTCGTTTTTTAGTTACCTATAATCCCGCAGAGGTCTTTCCCACCCCATCAAATAATTTTGCTCCTCTTCTGGCTTTTCCTAGAGGTTTCTGAAACCTAGATGTGACCAAGGAAACTTACAATTATGATAGGATCTTTTCCTCTCCATCCATTAAAACAAAACTCCCTTTACCTCCATGTGTTGCCTGTAATGTCGTAGAGATACTAAGATTATTATAATTAGCAGAGTAACTAAAACCTGCCACTGCACGCTATTTACTAGTTGGTGCTAGAACAGGTAGACGGCCCAAAGTTATTCGGATTATCCCGCCGTTATTAGTAGTTCGGCAGAAAATGCGGGGCAGTAACTTTCTACCGCCTCAGCGCTTTTTCTGCTATTCTACAATCCTCACGAGGCCTTGTTTTATCTCCTGTAACACGTTTTATTCTGCTGTACATTCCAATCTGCTTTACCGCGCTTCCGTCCTGGATAAAGCTATTGCCCAATCAATATGGAACATCTGATCAGATTAGGGTGATTATCTGTCGGCAGTGCAAGCATGCTGTATGGCCCCGAGAAGTCAAGAAACATTTGACCGGAAAGAAGCACCGATTACGCCAGGCCGAAGCCAGATCGATACATGAAGCGATTGAACATTGGGATGGTTTGGAACATGACACATTACCAACCACCATTGATGAACCTATTCCCTGGTTAGATATCTATCCCGATGGGCTATTATGCGAGCGAGAACCCCTCCAGTGTCAATATATTACTCGGTCCTTGGATGTCATGAAACGACATTGGCGAGAGGAACACAACTGGACTCTTCCACGAGGGAGTGGCCGCCCTAGCGAGCGACAGCGCCAGGGTACCGCCGTGGCAATCCAAGCCGGATTCCGTACCCTGGCATGCCAATAGTTCCCATCCCGCCATGGTTCCCACTACATCCAGGTTCAAAGTCCCGAAATCCCGACAACCGTCGAGGGTAGAGCAGCCGACCATACAGATGCAGTATCCCAGTTGATTTCCCAGGCAAAAGAGCAGTATCAACAGACGCAACAGGGTATAAGCGATATCTTCCATACAGCGGAATTGGACGAGGCGAATCCATGGTTGAGACGCGCGCGGTGGGCAGACTATTTAAAGGGCTTGGACCGCGACCGGTTATTTACCAGCATTATGGAACCGGAGGAAGAAACGGATGAGCCTAACGAGGCCCGCGCTCGGGTGATTTGGGAGGCCATGGAGGGATTGATCCGCCATAGCCAGATCATAGTAAGCCGGACCGGCCACCAGCTGTGATTGGAGGCCATCTGAACCGAGAAACACCAGAACCAGCACCGGCCACTGGAATCATATATGGACCCCGAGACGATCGTTAAGCATATGCGGCCATGGCAGCAGGTCATGATGTTTTTTGCCCGGACACAGATAGACCATGACTGGAAGAGTCCCGGGTACGGATTTACACCTCGGCAGCGGCAGACATGGCAAGCATTATGGCGATTAGCCGGGTCCCAGGTCCGAGACCAAGGCCGGGCAGCCGATGCCGATCGGAGACAGGAGGTCGCACCAGATGAGTCATCGCTCCAGCTATCCCGGATCCAGGTAGCATGTTTGGAGGCATGTATCGAGCTATTGAACCGGTCCGCGCGGGTACATGAATACGAATGTGCGTTAGTATGTGCATTATCCGTATTGGGTATCCGGGAGTCGGAGAGATGGCGGGACACTGAAGATTACTCCCAGATTCTATCCCGGATGATCAAAATCGCCCGATTCATGGTCGTGGTAAAAGCCATCCGGTTGGATCCTAACGGGTACGACTGTGTCACATGCCTAGGCGAGCAGCGAGGCCGTGAGGACTTGCCGTGGGATGGTCCCATGGCGGTGGAGGGTTATACGTTCGAGGGTTCCCAGGATGGGTATGAGAGTAATCCCGGCACTCCAACCCCCGCCGAGCCCCCTTCATCTATTCCCGCAATATCGCTGTTGAGCAGGAGCAATAGGCACCGCGATGCCAATCCCCGAGACGAGATTACTGGGAACCGGTGTTCATTCCGGGAGTGGTTGGTATTCATGGATATTTTTATGGTCCGCGGCACGCACAGCCCTATGCAGTGGATGTTGGATTTGCGGACTTATGGCCTAAAGATCCATTACAATACTACCTCCCCCGGCCATATCGGATGGCGAGGGCCCGATCAGTTGCTGTACAAGCAAATTAATTTCAACATGGGAGATTTCCGCGGGTTCGTCCATGGATTAGTTCGAGATGCCTGCCGGATATTGCAAGAGGATTTGCTATTTCGGAATCAACAGGGAACCGCCCCAATACCCGCAGTCCCATGGTTATCAATGCGTGACGATCCCAGCCACCACCGGTTGGAGTTTTTTACATGACAACAGAACACAATGGCCTGTCCAGGGTGACGACTGGTTGATTGATCGGATAGGCCAAGAACCACTCATGCGGCGACAATTTACGCGCCCTGGACCTACGCCTACTTGGAACCAGCGAGGTATCCGGACATATCTCAAACGGGTTGTACAATTCCGAGAGAAGTTGAGTGTGCTGGTTCACACTACAGCCGGGCAGCCCGCGCGAGCCCCCGAGTTATTAAGCATCCGAATCCACAATACGCCAAACGGAGGTCACCGGAACGTGATGGCATGGTCTTATTCGTCACCCATTACCACAAGGGTTTCCACGTATCGAATGATATCAAGGTTATACATCGGTATATCCCAAGGGAAGTTGGCGAACTGGTTGTATGGTATTTGTGGTTAGTGAGGCCATTTGTCGAGTACTTATCAGTATGCCAGTCGCAGCCTCACCCCGAGTTGGGGTCTGGAGTCCAGTCCAGCCCAGTCAAGAGGCGTAGCGTATATCTGTGGGAACCCGATCCCAATGGTCGTGCATGGACATCTGAGCGGTTCCGGGAGGTATTAAAGCGGGAGAGCGCAATTGGCTTGAAGGGCCAGGCATTAACGATTGCCAGTTACCGCGATATCGCCATTGGGATCAGTCGTCGGTTCATGCGGCCATCGATAATGACGATCAATTTATCATTTTTGCAAATCTTGGTGCCGA
>NPHW01005974.1:0-12212 GCA_002240705.1 Elaphomyces granulatus | reverse complement strand
AGCTGTGGACCGTGCGGCGAGAGAGCAGCTCTTCGAGGGATCAACAGGAAGAATCTCTGATCTCATGAAGAATTCGGAGAAGAATGACCCTCGCGAAAGTGACCGCCAAGAATGACCCCGAGTCAACCCGAGTTCTCGTCCTCTGGATGCTGATATGAGTTAATGAGACATAGGTTAGCATCCTACAAGCTCGTTCGGTTTCTAAGCCGGTTTATCTAGGAAGATCGACGTCCAGAAAATGATACATGACTTCATTAATTACGTCAAGATAGGTATGAAGGTGGTTTAATGCGCTAGAGGGATGTTAAGAAAGACGTCTCTCTTGCTGGCCATGAGCGAAGATGTGGTGGATATCATGGGAACTCCCCTGTTGTGGAAAGCTGTGTCCGAGTGGAAGGGATCTTCTGCTTCAGTGCTCTCCACGACATTGCGACAAAATGTCCGTGAAGGAAGGGCTATGTGACTCTTGCCGACAAAAGAGGTCAGTGGCAACTGCAAATATATAATAATAGCTGCATGTGTCTGAAGTTCTGAACAGCCTCCACGGATTTGTCATCGGAAAGATTCTTGCAGATGTGTTGGATCCACTGAAGAGTTGTAACGCCCCGTTACACAACAACATTAAAATTCTCCGTAGTGTAGTGTAGAATATATGGTACATTCCAGATACGGGTTTTTGAAGTGTTTATGGAGGTTATAACTTATATATATTGGAGGTTACCCAATTATAATGATTCGTAGTAGTTAAGTTATCTCAGTTATGCTCAGTACGGGGTCCCATACGTGGCTTGACATACGCATTTCAGTGAACCATTTTGGTCTTCAATTGAGATGTGATATTGAAAATCCCCGCCAAGTTGATGGATTCACGGCTTCTTTGGAGCTAAAAGCTGCGGTTATTGATTCTCTCGACTCGATCCATCAATCATATTAGGTAAACCAGACTCTTGGGACAACTTGAAGAATGATAATGAGCTATTGATAGTTAGGTACATTATCCTCTTTGCAAAAGACTCTATGCAGATTCTCATTCGACAGCCTGCCACGATCATGAATAAAATCGGCCAGTCTTTTTGCTTTTTCCGCGCGAGATTCACCCCCTCCACAAAAAAACACCTCACTGCATTTATTTTTATTTCTTGTTTTCTGTCAGTGTATCATAATGCATGCTCCACTGCTTTCAATAATAATTAATGTCGTCCTTTTTTCGCTTATTGGTTTATTATTAGTTATCAGTCTGCCCACATGGTGATTGATCCAATGGCCTCGTCCCGGCCCTTCCTATTGATACCCAAAAACGGCATGGTCAGTATCACAAACTCCCAAATCGGTTGGTATAATCTGAGAAACTGGAGAAACCGTGACGGGTGTATACATCCGTATAGACACACTATCTATTGCGCATCAATAAGATTGCATTGCATTGCGTTTTATAAGATATTCCTGTTTATTGTTTCAATTGCATGATGTCTCTTCTCAGCGCTCTGCAGTCGTTTCCTCCCCCTCTTTTTTTTTTGCTCCTCTTTCGTCCTTTGATTTGCTTTAATTTTTTATTGAGAGTATATTAATTCATATAAGCTGCTTTCAAGAAGCTGTCAATAACGCCGGAGGAATATATACCATTGCCTACATAGGAAATAGTTTTTGTCCTTCATCTTTTTTTCTTCGCGTAGATCCTTTCCTGAAATCCTTCATCAGGCATCCTCAGTCAGTCACCTCTTGTCCATCAAACTCTCCCACGAATAACTATCCTAATCGTGTGGTAAATCCCTTTCCCCAATTTGGAGACTTGGATTCCGAAGCAAAAGTCCACCGGCCAGGCTTCCAGACTGGCCTCAATGGCTTCCGAAGAGGATCATCGCTCAGCACAGGCAGTAGCAATCCCTCTTCTCTCGTTGCTGGCTATAATTCTCATCCTGCCTCCCCTGGCCTGGCACGGGAGGAATCGCAACTTACCAGCTTCCTGCTGCGCTGGCTGGTTCCTCATATGTGATGTTTTCATATTTGTCAATGCGTTCATTTGGCCGAACGATAACGTGGACTCATGGTGGAGTGGTGCCGGTCTTTGTGATGTGGAAGTTAAAGTACTCGTCGCGAGCTACCTGGGTCTGCCAGGGGCCCTGATGTGTATCTTCCGCAACCTTTCCCAGATCCTAGACACCAGCACCACAAGCTTGATCCCAACTCAGACCCAGCGTAGGAGAAATCTTGTTATCGATATTGCCTTTTGTCTCGGGTTGCCAGTACTTTTCTCCATAATCAGCTTTGTCGTCCAGAAAAACCGCTATATGATATTCGCAATCTCTGGATGTGTAATTCCCTTCGATGAGAGCTGGGCTTCGCTCGTATTTTCATATATGTGGCCCCTGGTGGTTTGTCTTGTGGCCGCATACTACTGCTGTAAGATAGCCAATCTTGCACGGGATAATCATCAGCGAATGCTTTGATAAAATATGGACTAATGTTCTCCAGTGCTTCTCTTAATCCGTTTATCTAAGTACAAACATCAGTTCGGGGCCATTCTTGGTACTTGTGAAAGCCGATTAAGCAAGTCTCGATTCCTGCGGCTCTTTTGGCTCGCTTTTATTATGCTGTTGGCCGTTCTGCCACAGCAGTTATTCGTGTTCTATGCGAACCTGAACGCCTCCCTTCCGTGGCATCCTTTCTCGTGGAATGAGACACATGGCGCGGACTGGAACACTATCATTAAAGTTCCCACCCACGGCCAAGCCAATTTTGACTGCTGGATCCCAATTGCTGGAAGCATCGCCATGTTCCTCTTCTTTGGAATGGGCCATGACGCAACGGCAATGTACCGTTCCCTCCTTCTTCATCTTGGGCTGAGCCGTTACTTTCCTTGTCTTTTATCTCCCACGGGGTGCCGTAATACCAACACCATGGACTCCCAGAATAGTTTGATTGGAACGTGGAGAAACCAACTTGGTTCCATTAGCATTCGTATGAAATCTATGTGGAAACCATCAGCTGTGCAAAGGTGAGCGCAAGTCAAAACGTGTTTTTAACTTCACGTTTTCTGAATCTGAATTGACTCTTCGAACGATTAACAGGACCAATTCCTTGCCCGTTGAGTGCATCATGTCTTCAGCCAATGACCCTGAGAAAGAACCTACTTGCTCCCCAGCCCATCACGGCATTGCCGATTCTTGGCGTGGATCTTTGCATTCGCGGCCCTGGAGTCCTGTTGCAGTCATTGAGCATCACGGCCCATGCCATTTTTGCCCTCCTCAGGCTGCAAGAACAACAACTGTTTGTACAGCGCAATACCAGGAACCTGCCAGCGACGGTAGAGTGCCACCCACATCCCCGAAAGGAAGGTCTAATATCACGGTCATCCAGGAGGTCACCCAAAATCGCGAATAGTTATAACTTTCTGTGGAATGGTTTAAGACTGAGGGAGGTAACCTTAAAAGACATGGATGAACTGGAAAGTGGCAGAACCCACAGGTACCATAAAATACTTTGACTAGAGCACTCTCTAACAAGCCTTTTTTATGGCGGACTGAACGCCAGTTCGGGCCAATCCATATGAGAGAGTTGTATGGAATAGAAACACTAAAGCAGAACCGATTAGCCATAGAAAAATCCCATCTTAGTATCTTACCTGTCAAATGTCTGCTCTAATGTATATATTACAAGATCATCTGGACTCAGAAAGCATTGCTCATAGTTGAGCAATTCAGCTCGAGTTATAATAGATAGGACAGATGATGCTCGTCCTGCAAGGGGATGTATGATAGTTTGGTGAGCACCGGTGTTGGGCAACCCTGGGTCACCGGGTTAACCCATGGGTTTGTCTCTCTGGTGACGTTTTCTCGTTTATGACGTTTACAAAAAACACGGGACACTAAACACGGGACGCTAAACTATTTTTTGCTTAATTGATTAAGAGTTTTCTGTATAACGTCCGAGCGCAACTCCTTGCTTGTGCAGATTTGGACCAACTTTTCTGGGACTGGATTACACTGGTTCCAGGTTTCCCACCACAACGCCGGCAACAGTGATATTAAAATCGGGGAACGACAGTTTCTTTATTTTTGCAAGCTGATTCTATTGGTGATAATTTTTAACGAGAAGTGGCGAATCGAAAGTACCAGAGTAATGCGTAAAAGCCTGCATACTATGATACATACAACTTTTCTCGGGCTGAATTCCATTGTTTTTCCATCACAACGGCCAGCAACAACTTATATTGATACCAACGTCTCACGTACCATAGAGGCTTCACCACCAACAAGGCCTGGTCTCTGTGATGGCGGTGCTAGTGGCGTAGTGCCACTGTGCCAGCGGTAAGCTCAAATTGTGAAGGACTGCGCCTTGTAGTGCGATCTTTGCGCCCAACGACCGCGTGTTACCACTATGTGAGGGGCGAAGATATGAGATTCGCTGTAGATTCTGGTGGTGGCGCCGGAGGTAGCTCAACGACTTCGCCATCTTCAACNNTACTCACCGGACGCTCAAAATGCCGGTGCTTATGGAACTTGGCCTTCGTGACTTGTTTGGAGGCGCTTTATCTCGCGAAGGGTGTGGTAGCAAGGGATGCCATGAATCCAAAGCCGCCCGAACATGGTTTATTGTTAGTGACATCATCCTTCGCGAAGTGGAGCTGCTGCCGGCAGATCATCCCAGCGCTTCCCACCAAGGTCATGATAGACCCGATCGCGTGTATGAGCGAGGTCTTTATTAAAGTTGACCTGAAAGACACGAAGCATAACTGACCACTTGTCCTTAAGGTCAAGGAGGTCATAACGATTGGTACTGTTTAAAATGGTGATGACCTCCTTCTCCGCGTGAGGTAGCGATATGGCCGAAGTGAGTGAACTTTGAGGTGAACGCCTTCACAAATTGATGCCTTTTTAGATACTTCTCGCTATCTAGGTAGCTAATAAGATCCTGCTGCTCTGCATATTGATTCTTAATGGATAGATAGGCATCTTCGAATTGTTGCTCGCTCTGCGCGTTGACTACCTGTAAGTCAAAGTCAGTAAGCCGCCATAGAGCTATAGCCTAGATTTTTGAGACTTGCCTATTGCCATTTAGCTAGAAAATCCAGCCTCTTCTCCTTGTTTCCTAGTGTTGACTCGCCACACTTTATTCACCTTTGTCTTATTAATGTGCCAACTGTGGGGTGCTCGGGTAGAAGGCGGAAAGGGAATTCTTGAGTGATGTATCATCATCAGTAAGAAAGACTTCGATTTTGACGCTGCCGAAGATGAGTTGCCTGAGCATGGAGACTGCACGACGGTACATCGGTTCCGATTCCGACGCTACGAAGCACATAGCAATGCTGACTACAATAGGTAGAGTATAATATCTAGTATAAATTTCATTTTGGCCCGAACTAGCTTTCAACCCGCCGTACTTTTTCCCCTTGTCTTTAATAATGCCAATTAAACAAAGTGCCCAAATTTCTCATTAAATTAAATTTTAACATTTAGGAGAATCCGGTCCCCATATGGTTAACTCCATGAATAAAAACACGCAAACTTTTTGTCTGCAGAGAGGTATAAGGCATAAATAAGTTCGCATGTCAATGAATGAGCAAAATCGAAAAGGAAAAAGAAAAGCAAAAAAAAGGAAGAATGATAGGAAGAGGAAGGCGTAATTACCAATAATTCAATGAACATTTATCCATGTCGAATGCCAATTATAAGTTAGATATTACCGATATGAATACCAGCATACGCTACATGCATGTCTGCATGTCCTGGGATAATCTCATGTGCACACTGAGCCAGTAAAGAAACAAACGAAAGAAGAAAGAAAGAAAGAAAAGAAAAGACCTCATCCGTACAGGTATCAGGGACATAAGGGGCTGATTTACATCAGCTGCTGAAATCATCAAAAATATAGTATAAATCATGTGATATCCGTTCTTCAATTGCGAATGTGTTGCCTTCGCTATGAGTCGGTCTTTGAGATTAGAATTAGATTAGGTTGGATGTATGTATATACCGGATTTTCTATATGGGGAAACAAAGGAAAAGAAGGGAAAGGGTATTAGAATCAAGGAAACGACAAGACGAAGGATGATTAGTTATGTGTATTGTGCTGCTCAATCAAGACCAGGACCAGATTGAATGATCAGGTACTGGTACCTGTCATCCGCTCGTTCGCCGCAGCTTGCATCTTCCGTAACGCGTCTCTATGCAGGTCGCGCATCTCCCCTTGCTGCATCTTTACCGCGATCGACTCTTGGATGTGCTGCGATGTCAACGCCTGCTGCTCTTCCACCCGGCGGGTTCTTCGTTGGTTCTCCAGGATTTCTAGCCTGGCGGCATCGACGTCCGCCAGCGACTCCTGTGATCTCGCATCCTGGCGAAGTGACTCTCGCCATGCAGCCATAGTGTTCACCGTCTTAACCGTACTGGTATTTTTGGGCACTGGATTCCTCCGGCGTGAGGCGTCTTCCATGGACTTTCCTGAACCTGAAACTCTCCTCTCCAGTGGGTCTTGAAAGACTACCGAGCGTCTCTGGGTGAGAGGGATAGCATCACCAACAACGAGGTTCGATCTGCTTCCATGAGTTCTTTGCTGAGTCTCGTCGAGTGATCGCCGAGAATCAGACCGAACGATCCAGGAATCCCGATCCAGCGATGTAGACGATATCTTGTTCCGAATCATATCGTCCCGCCGCTCCAATAGGGAGGGGTCATGACCTACGCTTGTCCGAAAGTCCAATACTTTACTCTCGTCAATCGGAGATGTGACTAGAGCAGATCGTACAGGTTGACTAGAGACCCTGCGTTGCTGAGAGACCGTGCGTATCGGTGCGGACTGTCCCGTAACTTGGTTTCCAGAGCCTCTATGCACCATCGATAGACGTGGAGAGACCTTTCGAAGTTCCGGTGGCGCTGCAACCGGAATAGAAGAATGTCTGGACAGATCGGACATGGATCGACTGAGGGTCGAGCCTGGTTTGTGTTCCAAAGCAACACCGCTATTCGAAACAATATGCTGCTGAACCGTCTCTTCTATAGAAGCACATCTGGATAAATCGGACATGGACCGACTATAGCTCGAGCTTTGTTTGTGTCCCGAAGCAACATTGCTATCAGCAACCGAAGGCACTTTGTTCGAAACAGTCTGCTGCTGAATAGTCTCTACTATAGAAGCACATCTGGAAAATTCGGATCCGGACCGGCTAGGGGTCGACCTAGCTTCGTGTTCCAAAGTGACATTGCTATCACCAACCGGAGGCTCTTTGTTCGAAACACTCTGCTGTACTGTTTCTACTTCGATAGAAGCGTCTCTGGACAAATCGGACACGGGCCGGCTAAGAGTTGAGCTTGGTTCGTGTTCCGAAGCAACATTGCTATCAGCAACTGGAGGCACTTTGTTCGAAACCTGCTGTTGCTGTGTTGTCTCCACGTTGCTAGAAGCATCATTTTCGGCGGTCCTCTCAGCAGATTCTTCCTCAACTGGAAGGATAAATGCAGGCTCTGGAATGTCTGCTTCAGCGAGATGCTTTGCCCACTCGTTCGTGCGGTATGACATGACCACCTTTGATGCATGACTAGGTAAACAGTCGACTGCACCGGAAGTGAGAGACGTCCTTCCTGCGTGCATCGGTGGAGGTTCTGACTCCAACGAATACCTTTTCTTTCCTATATCTGAATATATGCTCGAGGAATCGGGAAGTATTTGCTGAGGAAGCTCTTCAGGATCGCCTTCCACGGATCCAACGCTCTCAAGTTCGTCCTTTCCGAGATTCGATTCTGAAATATGGCTTCGTCCATCAGAGGACATCTCTTTGTCATTGTCCGCATCTCCATCGACGAATGGATCCCGGCTGGGCGATAGACTAGGGTCGACAGGCGCCTCTTCCGATGGGGAAGTGGTTCTGCTATCACTCCCTATGGAAAACCGTTTCTGTATTGAAATCCCAGAGAATCGTTTTGAGGCTCGCGTCGAGAGTTGCTCACAGTCATCAATCGTTGCGGCGACAGAGTGCCCGTCATCACTAGGTGCCGCACCCTCTATTTCAGGAATCTTAAATGGCAGAGGGCTCGCTTTCGGTGACTGAGCGAAGGATGTCGAAGTCTCTGTCAATTCGGTTGGGATTTCTCCATCCGTGGCTTGGTGTTCTGGGACCATTGTATTTGAACCGGTCTGATTAGAGAGTTCAATCGATACGTCTCCAGATTGCTCATTCTCTTGCAGCGTGACGGTGGTGCCACTGTGGCTAATCGGCAGCCTTTTGGAGCTGTCATCGTGCTGCCTTGATTTATTCTCCCGATCCCTGTCCTTCACCTGAACGCCATTACCGGACACTTCTGGTGCGATTTCTTCGATTTTACTGTTTTTCTGCAGGCCGACAATAATGTCTCTTCCATAGGTGGCTTCCCATCTAAGCATTTCACTCCTGGTTTCCTTCTCGATCCTTCTCCCCGTTTGCGTATCGGCCTCATCCCTTCTCCTCTGTGCCTCCTCTTGAGATGCAACTTGTCTCTTCCTTCTTTCTCTGATGACCTTCCATAATTTGAATTGTGAGAGAACCCCAACGATACAGATGAGAATTATCCCAGCCAACTCCACCCGGATTCCACGTGTAACTGGATAGGTGACAGTACCGAGGGGGAAAACGTTACCATTCAGGTCTGCACAATAAAGTCGTCAGCGAACACTATAGCACAAAATTAACGGGGGGAAGAAAATCAGGTAATCACCCCATATGTACAACCAAAATTCTTTCAAACCCGCGCGACTAAAACAATCAATTCCCAAAACGGTAGCTGTGGCGCCAGCAAACGCTAGAGATCCTATCAATGGATAAGGTTTCGTGAGAGGGAAAAATGATAGAGCGTAAGAAGCAGCTGCAAAGGCCCCAATGAAGGCACCTTTGCTTGCTGTTGTCACAAGGAGACCGCCTGGTCTTAAAGCAAGGAGCCACATGCTTAAGCAATATCCCCCTAAGATGCAACCCAATCCGTCGGCCAATTCTTTGAAGACAATGGCCAGCACCCCAAGTGCTGTCCCAGTGGCAACAGCAGCGACGAAGTACGCACCCTGGACCGCATCACTAACGGGAGGATTCATGACATAAACGAGGAGGACCTTGTGAATGATTTAGTCGTTGTTCCTTCGACAGCCGAACTAAAGGAAATAAATACGTACAGTGACCGCGAGACTAGTCAAGTATCCCACTGACAGGAAGACCTGAACCCTAAGATCGGCCAGTTAGTCCACGGCGGCACTTGAGGTCCGAATCCGAGTTGCTATATCTTGTGTTTGTAATTTACCGTTGGTTTTTTATTCCGATTATAGTGTAGACAAGGCCTGATAGCATAAGAACAACACCAGCCATGCCAATTGCCGGTGTTATTTGCGGTTGAAAAGGGAGAGAATCCATATCTGATGCCCACAACGTGTTAATACCAATCGGATACCTTTTTGCGCAAATGCGACTAACCTTGTGGCATAGCGATCGAGGCGGATGTCGACAAAATTGATGTTGATTGAGAACTTGATTGAGAACTTCTTATGGTCGATGTGCTTGTGAAACTTGTGACAAAGGTGGTGGCAGTGCTCTCGGTCGCCATGGTCGTAGTCGTCTGTCCCAAAGACGAAATCATAGTTGCGGCAGTGGTAGAAGGCACCTTTATCGATAGTTAGTTGAAGAAGCAGATAGCTATCATGATGCTAAACTTAGTAGTGGTATAATGTACATACACTTGTAGAAATGCCCGCAGTGAAAATGGAGCAGGCGATAACCAAGGTGGAGAGGCGCATCTTGATATCCGGGATTTTCTGCAAATTAATCTTAATAAAATGGCATTGAAGCTTATCCCCATGTCTCATGTCCTAAGGCCATTTCACATTGTTTTGTATAAGATTGGATTACAACAAGATAATCCGCCACACGGAGGGGCACAAGAATGAAGGCCCTACTGCCTAATCATTTGTTGTGGTCTGGAATGGGAAGAATATTTTGTTATGATATGATATGATAGGAAAATATTTAACCGCGTCCTATGGGTGGAGAAAGGAGAACGATGACAATATAAAGCTGCCTCTTTACGGACTAGGGATATGCGCCACAAAAATGAACCATCATGCAAGCAGCACGACTTGCTTGTAAGGGTTCAAGTACATACATATGGCGTTCCTAAAGCCCTACTGAAGGAGAAAGGAAAGGTCTCCAGTCATGCAGGATGATGGGGCATGTGAGTGATGTATTGTGACAGCATAAAATCGGGCTTTACAAGCTTGTAAGGAGATCATCAGGCCCAATTTCAAATTGGTCTCAAATTCAGGCATGGCGCCAAGTTCGGCATTGTGAAATCCATCCATCCATTCATATCATCATATCAAAAAAACTACATGTATGTGCGGAGTCAAGTAAATGTATGGATAGAAAATGGAAATTCACATATTAAGGGGGAACCCTTTTTCCATGACCGTAATCTGTATTATTCCATCTTGGGTCGTCGACTCGTCAACTATTCATCATTAAGCTTCCATTGGAAAACGCCAAAAGCCAAGCTCAGCAGTGAATGGATCAGAATGAAGATCCGGCTTGACGGGGCCTGGCGATGAAAGGTATGATGAAACCTTACGATCGATAGCTGCATGGCGTTGTATGTACAAGCTGCAGGTTCTGGATTTCAACTGGCCAACAACACGACACAAACGACATCCTTGCTAGCTTTTGAGCCAATCACCAATAGTTCGTCCATGGAGTTGCCCAGTTGTGGTCGAAGCTGAATGCAAGCCTCGTTTAGGATACCAATCATAGACCAAAGATATTATGATAGGACAATATTTTTTTCTGCCTTCGTACCTAATAGTTAGAGTTGCCGCGTGGCAGCACTAGTATCTACTATCGACCTACTAGCCAGCCATTCCGGAGCGATGTAAAAGCCCCAAAACAGCCACAGCAAATGAAGATCTACATCTCCTTGAGGCCCTTTATAATAATCAGAGTCAATCAGTATGAGTTGTTGAACTGAACATCATACATACTTGCAATCTATGATACTATACTTGGAAGAGAATGTGTTTTAATCAAGTTTCTGCATGTTCGGAGTCCGGTGGGCCCTACGTTAACCAAGTGCGTACTTGCTGCATACATGTCAAGCATTATTACATTTCTTTTTTAATATAATAAACTTCCTTTTCGGCTGTTGATGCTGAGCTGACTTCAGTTGCAGTTACCACAGACTAGAGCAGTTGCATGTCTGCCAAATAATCGTCAGCACGTGTGACGTGCGCCCGGCAGCTGGCCGACTCTGGAGCGAACAAGGCTGCAGCATCTCATCATAATAATCTTCTCGGGCCAAGGACTTTCCTACATATATAGGTAACTTTGTGTGATATATCATAGAAAAAAAAAAAAAAAAAGACCTGATCTGCACAGCTTCTTGTTGTATGCTACGATAGTAGTAGGTACTGTAGTTAACTTGTTATTCTTTCTTGCTTCGACCCCAAATCTGAAGGATTCCAAAATCAAGGGAAAGCGCCGAGACACGCATAAGCTGAATACATTTATCACTGCAATCTAGAGGCATGATATATGATGATAATATCATAGTTAACCTCGGTCTTCCTTCCCTGCTTCAGAACTCTGCTGTAACCCGGAGAAGACTGGGACTCAAATTGAAGTTAATTGCTCCTGCGCATCCACCAATAAGACGACAAGCTGTGCTTTTATTCAATCTACGCGATAATATCTCCAATTAAACTGAACTTGAAGTTTCCTTGCTATGATGTTTTAGAATGCTTACAAAATTTAGCACAGGAAGAAGTCTGGATTTCTGGATGCCCGCCCAAAATGGTTTTATTATTAAAGGGGTAGGGTAGAATAGCAACAGCAGAAAATGTCTCCAGACTACGAGTCCAGAGTTTGACTGTCAACGACTCAAACGCAACAGACGGAGATTCCGTATGTGTATTACTCTGAACCCTCATGTTTGCATCCTCATTGGAATAAATTATCTCTTCGTTCCATTATTGACTGTGCAGTCCATTGCAAACCGGCTTTCCCCCCAATTCTCTGGCATTCTGATATGCAGTTAATCCTTGTCGGTAGGTCTCAGGATCTCTACATATGTAGTTAGAGACCAGGCTACATATCAGTTGATGCATCATGCATGACGTATTCGGGACGACCTCTTGGGCTGGCCAGCGAGACAGGATAGACGCTGTACATCTTGAACATGCCAACTGAGCTAGGGCTGCTCCCGATACGATAT
>NPHW01005973.1:0-13252 GCA_002240705.1 Elaphomyces granulatus | reverse complement strand
GCTAATCGAGAAGGGAGCGAACCCTGAATCTAACGACCAGTCCAATCAAACACCGCTATCGCAGGCCGCAGGGAATGGGCATGAAGAGGTGGTGAAGCTACTAATCAACAAGGGTGCAAACCTTGAGTCTAGGAACAGGTCCGGTCACACACCGCTATGGCAGGCCGCAGTGAAGGGGCATGGAGCGGTAGTGAAGCTGCTGATCGAGAGGGGCGCAGACCTCGAGTCTAAGGATGAGTACAGTCGAACACCGTTATTGCAAGCCGCAGATAAGGGGCATGAAGAGGTGGTGAAGCTGCTGATCGAGAAGGGTGCAAACCTTGAATCTAACGACCGGTCTAATCGGACACCGTTATCGCAAGCCGCAGAGCAGGGGCATAAGGTGGTGGCGAAACTGCTAATCGAGAAGGGTGCAAACCCTGAATCTAACGACACGTTCGATCAATCACCGCTATCACACGCCGCAAGGAGAGGACATGAAGCGACGGTGAAGATACTAATCGAGAAGGGTGCAAACCCTGAATCTAACGACCTGTTCGGCCGAACATCGCTATCACACGCCGCAAGGAGAGGACATGAAGCGACGGTGAAGCTACTAATCGAGAAGGGTGCAAACATTGAGTCTAAGGATGTGAGCGGTCAAGTACCACTATCGCAGGCCGGAAAGAAGGGGTATGAGGCAGTGGTAAAGCTGCTGATCGAGAAGGGTGCAGACCTGGAGTCTAAGGATGAGTACAGTCGAACACCGTTATTGCAAGCCGCAGAGGAGGGGCATGAGGCGGTAGTGAAGCTGCTGATCGAGAAGGGTGCAGACCTCGAGTCTAAGGATAAGTATAGCCGGACACCATTATCGCAAGCCTTGGAAAAGGGGCATGAAGCGGTAGTGAATCTGCTGATCGAGAAGGGTGCAGGTCTCGAGCCTAGATGGGTACTGTCAGACACCGTTATCGAAGGCCGCAGAGAAGGGGCATGAGACGGTAATAAAGCTGCTAATCGAGAAGGGTGCAAACATTGAGTCTAAGGATGCGTCCGGTCAGACACCACTATCATAGGCCGCAGAGAAGGGGTATGAGGCGGTGGTAAAGCTGCTGATCGAGAAAGGTGCAAACCTTGAGTCTAAGGATTGGCATGGCCAGACACCACTATCGCAGGCTGTAAAGAATGGGCATGAGTCAGTGATAAAGCTGCTGGTTGAGAAGGGTCTCTATATGGCGAGAAAGAGAAATTAAGGACTGTGGATTTTGACTGATTCCCCCTTTTTATAACTAACTTGCTCAAGTGCAGAAAGGCCTATTTGTACATGCTACTGGTCTTTGGATGTTGTTTTTTTGTTGTTGTCTTGAACGTCATAATGTAACTTAAACGGCCATATGGTTGCATAGGACGGCCGTTTTTGGAAACCGAGCTAATGTTTTTACGCCCCTGCAGGCTTTACATGTACATTTTATTATTAATACACACCTCGCCTTAAGGCGACTAAATATGAGGAAGCCCGAGTACTCTAGAGTCTGTAGCCCAAGTCCTCTCTGGGTGCTCGCAGCGACGATGTCGACTCGCACTTGTAAGACTGCCCAAGTCCCAAGATATCATACATTCTCAGCTGCCTATCGTGTCATCAAGGAGACAGCATCACAGTCACTCCCTGAGAAGAGATGTGCTGGATAGACATACTATGATAGACCCCTACCTATTCGTAGGGAGGAGCTGCGCGGCAAAGATCTCGCTCAGCTTGAAGCCCTCCTTAGACCTGCTTTCATTCCCCTCGATACCTGTATGACCTATTGCCTGCCCATCCGCCCAATGCTGCCAGTCGCATAGCATTTCGCGGATTTGTTGATCGGATTCTGTCCGAACTAGGGGTTCATCCCCTCGACTACGCTTGCGTTATCAGTGTAGCCAGAGGTCGGCGCTACCTGGAAATTTGGGCATTGAGATAAAATGCTCGGATTTTCGTCTCCCATAGACACAAGAGTTATCGAGAAATAAACCCACCACAAGCCGTTAGGTATCTAAAAGGAGGCAAAGAACACCAGCTCAAAACCAGATAACCCCAAAGTATCCTTGAATGATGTACGAGAAGGGGAACGCAAATTCTAACATCCGCCATCCCTCGTTCAAAAACCAAAGTAGCAACACCGCCCAAGACAGGAGAGTCACGTTACAGAGTATGTATGTACAACAAGATGACAAGACAGTTAGTTCCGTTAGAATAGGACTTGAATCATCTCCCGTCTCTTCGCATAGCAAAGCTAGTTTCGCAAGCTCCTAGGAAGCAAACACTCGCACATTCAGATCGACACTCCCAGTTGCAATGACACAGCGGATCCCCTTTACTCCACCGCCAGAATCATCTTTCTTCACTCCATTGGCCATTATTGCCGTTGGAGTAGCAGGCTCACCAGCCCCAGGCTCCCCATTTAGAACACTGCCGTCCGTAATCAAGCTAGGAGCCCATCGAATGCAGCTAATGAAATGGCCATGGGCATCTGTAACTGTTCGCACACATTTACACTCCTGCGAAAGATCCCAGCACCGAAGCGTTTTATCATCTGAGACAGAGAGGAGGTATTTCCCTCCCGGGTGGAAAATAATAGCCCGCACCCAGTTGTCATGGCCTCCTAGCGTTTTAATCAACGTTCCTCGGGAATCCCACAGACGGATGTTCTTATCGCGGGAACCCGTGGCGACGAACTCGGCCGACGAAGATACAGGCGGCGGCTTCCTGAGACCAGCGAGAGTGGTGAAGTATTTATAGCTTGTGGGAGGAGCAAACGCAACGCATTCCACGACGTGTTCATGGCCCAGGAATGTAGCTTTGGTTTCCGCAGAAGAGATGTCCCAGAGGCGAGGAATTTGATCATTACCCCCAGAAAAGAGAAAACGACCGTCCGGAGATGCAGCGACGTCCCGAACCCAATCTGAATGCCCTTGTAGGGTCTTCACGCAATATCCTGTCGTGACATCCCAGATGCGCAGGGTTTTATCCCTAGATGCGGAGACCAGTAGGTTACCTGACATCGGAGAACCCGCCGCCCCAGAAGGTATAAATCGAACGGCAGAGACACTGTGATCATGACCGGGAAGGGTTCTGATGTTTTTGTATTCATCCGATGGGTCCCAAAGCTTTATCGTGAGATCAGAGGAACATGAGGCTAGCAGAGTGCCGCCTCGAGGTCCGCCGTAGTCTACATCTAAAACAGCTTTCGTATGGCCTTTTACCGTCCTCTCCAGCTCCCCCAATTCCCAATCCCATATCTTGATTGTGGTATCTTCAGAGCCAGAGGCCAAGGAGGAAAAAACCGGATGGAAAGCGACACAGGTGACAGGTTGACGATGTGATTGAAGATTGTGCCTGGCGGGTGCTCGGGGCAACCACGAAACAGGATCTTGGTTTCTCCGAGACAACGAAGAAGGAGTCGCGGAATCTAATTCCGACTGGAGCGCCGCATTTCTGGACTCTAGGTCCATGATCTGTGAGGAAACGAGAACAGTTAGAATGTGGCTCCCCGCTTCTCACGGTCATGCAGACCGCACCTTCTTCTGTAACCTGACTACACTCGTCCATTTCTTCTCGAGCAAACCCTCATATTTCTTAATGGTGGCATCATCCAGTGCGATGGCATCTCCCAGCTCTTCTCTTAAGGCACTGGCGCTGTTAGGCAGTTCGGCAGACGTGAGATAGGCAATAATGGACTTGTGGCTATAGCACTATCATCAGCATGCAGTAAACTCGGGGAAGTACCGGTCACAAACAGTTCCTCCGCCTGCCGTGTTGTTAGAAGCTGGCTCATGGGCCCGACTTCTGCAAAACAATTACAGGAGGGCCCAAGGAAGTCGAAAATTGGTTTTCTCCCCAATCACTGGCGGGGTTTCCAGCGACAGTGTGATGCCTTTACGCAGCAACTCCGGAGAAAAATGTAAAAAGGTCCGAATTTTGTCTTTCTTTTGTTTCCTCTTCTTCTCTCTATTCCTCTCTTCGGAACTGCTCCCTTTGGTCAATCAGGGTGTGACTATATTATGATACGAGCGGGAGCAACGGTCATCTAGGTTAGTTAATTAAGATCAAATCGAGGGCAGGCATTACACGAAAGGAAGATCTGTATCGATACGAACAAGCGACAATCGACGAGGGTGCATCAGCAGAGCGTATGATAGAAGAGAACTTGAAGACTGTATAGTTATATATGTAGTTATGGTAGAAGACGTTGTTTTCTTTTTGTCAGTCGCGCTAAGCCGGATTCCTCCTAGCTCGATCACCGCAGTGATGAGCATCTGTTGACATTGGCCTTCGTCCTTTTGCGCCCTGACAACGAACAACTGATGGTGTTGACAACAAACCCCTCTCGATTGAAGATACAAGTACTTCCTCGACCCCGCACTATTTCTAGTTGATTCCGCGTGTGGATGCTGGGATATTTCTACATATTCTCTGCTTTGCTGTGATCGATGTCCGTTGACCCACACAAAATTCCTTTCTTCGACGACGAACGAGATCGTCGCACGCTATTATACCTACTACGGGAGGCATATTCCAGCTTGCTTTGACTGGTATTGCTAGGCCTTGAGGTACGTGTGTGCCCGAAATTCTCGGTCAATCGCGCAAGATGAGACATGTTGCACACTCATGTCTCACCTGGCTAGAGAGACCCTGGAAAGATTATTGCTAAGGGATGACAGGCGGGCGTGACCTCTTCCGGTGAAAGTTGAGCACGATGGCGGATGCAGAGGAAGACTTTTCTTCGCTGCCTTTGCCAGATCGGTTCACACACAAGGTTTAAACACCCCATATGTAGTCGTGACGCTAGCTTGAGGATCGATGGCTAAGAGATAGCACTCTAGAACTGGAAAGCGCGAAAGGGGGGCTACGAAGATGCGGCCAAGCAGTTCGAAAAGACCCCAGACGAGTCCGATCCCGTTTTTCGACCGTTTCTCCAGGATTCCGGACTGTGGAAAGGAGTTGTAGCTGACTCAAATGTCGCCGCACAACAAGACGGAATCACGGCTTACTGCGCGTTCTTGAAATATGGTGGTGTTCAGGCTTGTACGAGGTACGTTCAAAGGGGCTTCATATGGATGTTCGATGTATCTGATTCTTTGTTTCCAGAACCCGAAGAGTCACAGTCAGCGCCATTGCGGAGAAAGGCCTCTCGTCAACCAGGGCGGCTGCCAAGGCGAGCTCTCTCGAAGCCCTTCTGCTCTGTATAGAGCTCGATAGCGCTGAGCCAGTCATTGAAGACTTGCTACCAGCACTATCTCACAAACAGCCGAAGATCATTGCGGCAACGCTCGCGGCCTTAACCGCCATCTACCATAATTATGGGTGCAAAATCGTCGATCCAAAACCTGTCTTGAAGGCCTTGCCCAAAGTCTTCGGCCACGCCGATAAAAATGTGCGGTCAGAAGCACAAAACCTGACAGTGGAGCTCTACAGATGGTTAAAGGAGGCCATTAAGCCTCTTTTTTGGAGTGAGCTGAAATCGGTCCAGCAACAGGATCTTGATAAATTGTTCGAGAATGTGAAGCAGGAGACCCCTCCGAAACAGGAGAGGCTGACGAGAGCACAACAGGAATCCGTAGCTACTTCCAGCGCAGTTGCCAACGACGACGGTGAAGTAGGGCCCGGAGAGGAATATGGAGAAGACGCTGTTGGCGAAATTGATGCCTTCGACCTGGCAGAACCGGTTGATGTGATGCCAAAAGTCCCAAAGGATCTTTACGACCAGTTGGCCTCGACGAAGTGGAAAGATAGAAAGGAAGCTCTGGATGCCTTGTACTCGGCTCTAAATGTGCCAAAGATCAAAGACGCTGCCTTTGATGAAGCTGTGAGAGCCCTCGCGAAATGTATGAAAGATGCCAATATCGCCGTGGTAACTGTTGCCGCAAACTGTGTGGACCTGCTTGCCAAAGGTCTACGCAAGGGCTTTGGGAAGTATCGGCCTTTAATCATGTCACCTATCATGGAACGTCTGAAGGAAAAGAAACAATCTGTTGCGGATGCCCTGGGCCAAGCCCTGGACTCGGTTTTCACATCCACAAGCTTGTCAGACTGCCTGGAAGAGACTCTTGAATATTTAAAGCACAAAAATCCCCAGGTAAAACAGGAGACATTGAAGTTCCTAATTCGTTGCCTTAGAACGACTCGGGACGTGCCTTCAAAGCCAGGAGTGAAGTCAATCGCTGAGGCAGCCACGAAGCTTCTGACCGAATCAAGCGAGGTCACCCGGTCTGGTGGAGCCGAGATTCTTGGTACTTTAATGAAGATAATGGGAGAACGTGCAATGAATCCATACCTGGAAGGTCTTGACGATATTAGAAAAGCCAAGATCAAGGAGTATTTCGAGACGGCTGAAGTCAAGGCAAAGGATAGACCAAAACCGATTATTGCGCCCCCCAAAGCGCTTTCTGCTCCTGGCTCCAAAAAGACAGCCGGAGGCGCAAAGAAGCCAGCATCTGGACTGAAGAAATCAGCCCCGACTGCGGCTGCTCCATCGGAAGAATCAATACCTGCAACCCTGCAACCGAAGCTAGCTCCTAAAGGGAAACCCGGCACCACCCACAAACCTGGCGGCCCGGCTACTCCCGCAGCGGGACTCAAAATGCAAAAAAGGATCCCTGGTCTAGGCGGAGTAGCTCCCTCGCAGAGCTCACCACAACGGCGTGTGGCATCTCCGCCGGTTGAAGAGCTTCCACCTCCTGGAGCTCCGAAACTAGGCGTGGGCCGCGGGCTTGCGGGCCGCCCGATTGGAAAGCCATCTGGTTCTATTGATCCAACTCTTGCATCTGCTCCTCGAACGGCCCCTGCTGCTGTATCTGGTCTCTCCGCTATTGAACGTGCTGAGTTGGAGGAACATCGTCTTGAAAGGGAGCGCCTCATGAAGGCCAATGACGACTTGAAGACAGAAAAAACGAAGTTTGCATCGCAGATCAATGAACTGCGAAATCAGAATGCACAGCTGATTGAAGACCATACTCGAGATGTCCTCAGCATCAAGGCCAAGGAGACGCAACTGGTTCGCGCACGCAGCGATGCCGAGGCTGCAGAACAAGCCGTCCAAAAACAGCAGAGAGAGATCGACCGACTAAAACGTGAACTCGCCAGGGCTGTCCGCGCAACTGCGATAAGTCCCCCAAATGTAATGGCCGACAACCTTAACTTAGGCATTGCGGACACCACTTCAGTATCTCATGAATCAGTCGTGAGTATCAATGGTACAACATCTCGTACAGGTCTTCATATTGACCCACGATTCGAGACCTCACGATCTAGGAATTATGTATCTCCTAGTCCAAGCGAAGATAAGGAAAACAATGGTCTAGAATCGCCAGGTCTTAGCAGCCGGGATGGAGTGCTTGGAAGAAGGAAATTGAGCCCACCAATTGGCTCCAGTTATTCTGGCAGGGGAAGCCCGAGCAGACCCCACGCACGATTTGGTTCCGGCAGTATTTCCGGAGAAGAACAGCCCGTTAGATCCGTTGAACCTGCAGAGAACTGGAAGAGAGCAGCCGAAGTTACTAACCAGCTGAAGGCAAGGATTGAGCAGATGAAGGTCCGTTTTCTTTCCGTCTAAGGATGTGTGAATGAATCATTAACGATAGAGATCCTTTCTAGGCAAGACAAGGTCTTACACGCCCTCCAGCATAACATTAATTAATGACATTAATGACATCACTCGAAACCGATATTCTCTTGCGTGTTGCTATTAGAACTATCGTCTTTCAATTACTTGTGGATGAGTACTGTCTTTTTTTTAGCCCTTCACCAGGGTCCGGTCTAATTCTATTGCTATTTATTATGCCTTCAATAATACCCATTTTGATTCTTCATTTTCTTTTTGACACCTCTGATGCAAGAAACCCAGCTCCCGTCCGACTTCTACCATTTCTGCCATATTCTGTTACTGCCAGCCAGCTATATTAGGCTCGATGTTTACCCAGGTAATGGAATTGCCTATCATACCTTAGAATATCCCCTTTTATGTCAGTCAAAATTCTTGTAGATCGACAAGAACGAAAAAAGAAAAAGAAAAAGAAAACCAGAAATAATAAGAGAGGGAAGGAGAAGAATATAGCATACCTAATTGCCAGCGGGATTTGGAAAGAGAAACGATAAAATGAGACTATGATACGAACTCCACCGTTCTTCAGTTCTAAGATATCCCCCCTCCCTTTGTCATAGTTTTATCTACCTACGATACATTATTGATGTTTACAAATGCTCTGGCCGCGTCATGAAGGGATCGGGATCTGTCGTAGTACAGTATTTCTGCGAATGCTATTAAATTCATCCATAATTGCTTAACGCTGCTGATTAAGAATATAAGACACAGAATGAACACGTCTATAAAAATGCTTCGTATTTTATATAACTTAAAGTGGCTTGCAGGGGTTCAAACTTTTTCGTGAAATGAGCACAGACGGGCTAAAGTTCTGGAAGTTTGCTGGTACTATTGTTAATAAGTATGGTTTCCTAAAGTTCATGTTATTCATGATTCGTCTGGTATCATATCATCATACATATCACGGGAAGGAAATCTCTTGTTGAAGAGATATAAAGATTTGGTATTTAAACACGAAATGCATAAAGCTGCTCCCCACATGAAGACGATTCTCTCATTACTCTGTTCATAATAGTTACATACTAGTGCATTAACGAATATTATGTACTTGAGTCTTGTTAATAGCCGAGCTGCTAAATAACTTCTTGTTTGGAATGCATTCATGGGTATCTAAAACATATGTAAGAGAGCTGCATCTGCGACGATGGAAAAACCGGGCCATCAAGATGGATTGAGATAGTTCAGACGGGCGCCGGGGCTGCCCCGGCAATCTAACCTAAGGTGCCATTAAGAACCGTTTCCCCTTTTTAGACACAATAAAATCTTTGATATCCGGATCTCTCCTCACTACTTTGATTTTAAAATGACTAGATCTTAACGGCAGCCTCAAGAGCCTTTCGCTTCTTCTCCTGGCGAGCAACGGCCTTAGCACCCATGATACCACCACCCCAGTGGCGCCTGTTCTCCTCGTACTTGTCACTGTAACCCTCCTTAATGGCGGTAACCAGTTTGGCAAACTCAGACTTGTCCTCAGCGCGGACCTCAGTGATAGCAAGCACCGCAGCAGTCTAGTAAGTTTAGTCAGTGAGGCCGCATCAAGCTTCACCATCGCACACATAGATTCTGACCTTCTTATGGACTACAGTACCAAGACGAGCTTTTCCTTTGATGATGGCATATGGAACCCCCATCTTACGGCAGAGAGCTGGCAGGAAAACAACAAGTTCGATGGGGTCAACATCATGGGCAATGAGGACCAGGGACGCCTTCTTATTTTCAACAAGACCAACGACGTGATTTAGGCCGTACTTGACGGCATAGGGTTTCTTGCTGACATCCTCCTTCTTCTTGCCCTCAGCAACAGCAGTGGCCTCCTTATGGAGACGTTCCTTCTTCTCAGCCTTTGATTCGGGCCGATACTTGTTGAGCAACTTGAATGTCTGGGCAGCTAAGTTTCGATCCAGAGTGTTCTGGAACTGGGCGATCGCTGGGGGAACCTTGAGGCGAAGATTCAAAATCTTCTTTTGGCGTTGCAGGCGAACATACTCAGGCCACTTGACGAAGCGAGAAAGGTTGCGACGAGGCTGAACGTCCTGACCGATGCCGAAATTTCGGGACCGTTTCTCGGTCAAAGGGTTCTATCCGGAAAACATATATATTAGCAAGATACCATAAACAACAGCCAGAAGTAGAAACACATACCTTGGCGGTCTTCTTGCTGGCGCCAGCCTTTCCCTGAGGGAAAGGCGCGGCAGCAGGTTTCTTACCGGTTTTTGGAGGCTATCATTGAGAAAAGAAGATCAGCAAATCGTGATTCACCAGATGCTGCATCATTCTTTGAACTCTAAAGAGCACACAAGCGAGGTATTTCTACCACGCACATGGCTCAAGCCAAGTCATCACCGACAGTCAACCACAAAGGAAGACGCGAGTCGGCGGAAATAGTTTCAGGACCTGCGGGCTGAAATAAGATATTGCAAGTCTCGCAGGACATTGCAGACTTGAAGAAGCTTATGGAGCAGATGAATTGGATGTTATTAGCTTACCATTGCTGTCGAAGTCGTCGGTCGGTTGCAGGACTGAAGAACGGAGGAGAAAATGAAAAAGAGCAGCAAGAAAAAAGAGTGGACAGCGCTAGTGGACAAACTAAGCGAGTACTTGAATCATGTGATCTAGGGCATAACCCTGAAAACTCTGAGTGCCTGAGGCAATCACGACTGTAGTTCGTCGGCAGTTCAACAGGTGTGCTTGAGTCTGTGAAAAATAGAATTGCTGTTGGTGCAGCTCTTGGTGCTGTTGTCCTACGATATCTGAATATTTAGGTTAAAGGGGAATCCCGGTCAACCTGCCTCGACTCGAGTCCTCGACCTACTATTCTACTATGTATATCTCCGGGCCTGTAAAGTGCACTCACAGGATGCAATGATGTACATCAATACAGACAAGGCACTACCTTATCAATCAGGTTCAATCTATCATAACGGAATCGCTATATGACAGATCACCGCCACCCTCCCAGACCCGGTAAGCCAGCACGCCCAACAGCCGAGCTCGCAGCGTCCATAGCCCTCTTCTTGCCTATCGAGCCCTCTTGACTCTTCACTCCTTGCACAATCTTGTCCAGACTCGTCTCTACCACCACACCACCGACAACCATCTCATCCAGGGTCGCATGCATGGTCTCGTAGCCAAAGATGAGATCCAGTTCACATACATTCTCGAACAGACGGTCCAGCGCCTCGACGAATACCTGGATCAGATCGATGAGAGCAAGTGGTGATTCGGTGGACGTAGAGATCATGATGAATGACAAGGTCGCATAGTTTCGGTAGGTAATCTGGGTTGGCGCATCGGAAGGTTCGCTGGAGGCAGCCGAACTGGCTCCTTGGGAGAGGAGAGGTGGAAGAGGAAGGAAATTGCAGGCAGTAGGTGGGCGCTGTGCGACAAGATGGTAGATCTGTGATATCAATGACTGTTGTGTTTGAGTATCCTGATAAAGTGGGCAGTTAGTACCAATAACAAAAGAGGCTAGAGCATAGGCGCTCAACTTACAATTTGGGTGTAGAACTTGGTCAAACGTGGCTGCCCAGTGTTGTTAAAGATGAGGACAGCATTAATCATGACGTAAAAGATTTATCGGCAAAACAGCAGGTAAGAAACGAAGGAGTCCAGACGCCTATCCTGTATCTGCTCAATCTGCTCAACAAGTTTCTCTCAGTTAACTATGTATGTACATCGGACGTTCACCCTATCATATTAACTAGGCCGTTCACCGCCTGCGCCGCTTACGAGGCGAAAAACAATTCCACATCAACGAACATATCTTTTCAAGTCGTGGACAGCCGTCAATCGAAATGAGGCCAAAGGACACCAGATCAGCAGAAGGAATGTGACCTTCCGATGAGGGCAACAACACAGGCGACAGCTTCACTCCGAGTTCTCCTCGCAATGGTGGCGAAACTCGACCTCGATGGACACAGCTAAATAAGGTCCCGAGACGGAGCAAGGCACTTTGAGAAGATCTCCACTGCTGTGGCAGACGAAATTCACAACAGCTTTGAAGGATCTGGGCTTTACAGAAGTCCCCCCTGCAGGGGGACGGTGCGTAGTCATTAAAGGAGGAATCATCTGCTTCTTCGTGGATGATATTGTGTTCGCATTCATCTTTCAAAAGAACCAATAGCTAAGTATTCATTTCCATCGGTCGATCAACTGCTTAGTGCTATCATATATAGCTTAGACTGGATAGTGACATATCCACGATGCAATGCTACAGGATTTGGAAAGCACTTCAACACAATTAGAGACTCACACTTGGAAATCATAGGAAATCGCCAACGCCGACAAGAAGCGTCTGAGAATGAGATAATGGCAGGTCCACTTTGTTCCTCGTTCCTCGTTCCAGCTGCATGGGGGATTGATGGGCCGTTTTGTTTGGTGTTTTCACACGTTGACAATGGATGGACATTAGAACTTCTTTGCAGTTTGATGATGACACCCTGATCATTATTGCGAATATACACAGCCGCCTCCAGCATCTCTCCTTCTTTCATTCCAGCTTCCGGGGTAGAGTCTCCTTTGACCGCAGCTATTTGATATAAGTTATTTTGCGCAGGCCTATTGTCGCCGATCCCAGAGCAGACCATGCCATGCCGTCCTTGGCCCCAGCCTTCAACATGAAACCTCCACGGCCCTTTGAGAAGAAAGCGTATAAGCCTGTGAACAAAGTTGCATTTACTTGGTGGTTCGAAAGGTTAGCATTTTGAAAGGAAGCCTGTGATCGGGACGGGAGTTCGAACATAGCCATTGTTCTTTTTGTTCTTTGTGTTGATCAATCAATCCCATTGTTCTACAGACCCTTACTACTGTCTATAAAATGGCAGACAATCCCCCGTACGCTGTAAGTGTTAATAGAGACCAGCTAAAGAGACCAGAATATCGATCATTTGTTGTCAGATACACTCTCTCACTGTACACTAGTTAAACATAACGAGACATAACGAGACACAATGCTCGGTGCTAAACCAGTCAGAGTCACTAGGGAACAGGCCGCAAAAAGTCTTCAGCTTGCTCGGGCACTTGAGGAGATAATAAATGAGCAACACGTCTGGACAAAGGTCGGCAATACTTACATCCGTCAAGACATGTACCAACCGCCGCCCGAGATCATCGATGGTGAACCGCATTACTACGTGGAACAGATTCTTGAACAGCGAGGTCAAGGATCTAAACATGAGTATCTCGTCAAATGGGTGGGCTTCGAGCAGCCTACGTGGAACCCCGCTGTGTATATGGAAGAGACGCAGGCGCTTGACACTTACCTTACCTCAGCAAGCTCAGACCATATCCCGGATGCGCTAAACCCTTTCGGGTTAAGTCTAACCTAAAGGTTGACTTCGATTAAGTGCTCACTCTGGATGAGGTTTAGCGCTCCCGCACCACCAGGTCTGAGGTACTGAGGTAAACATAAAATGCTAGATGAATGTGCGTTATTGTTTTAGAACTATCTACTAATAATACATAGACAAAGGAGGGATATGTTGAAAAGGTGAATGCAAGATAAAAGCAGTGGGATAGCATCACGGGAAGGAGGTACATAGAATGTAGACTAATAGTTTGAAATAGAAATTTCATAAATATTGAGGTTAACTGCAATAAAGGTTCTCAATACCTTAGCGGAGAAGGGGGTCTTAATT
>NPHW01005972.1:0-14751 GCA_002240705.1 Elaphomyces granulatus | reverse complement strand
TGGTCCTACATCGCAGCTTTACCATGTGACAAGTCCAAGTTTATCAAAAGACGCATTTTTGCCGATCTGCGGTGTGACCTGGCATGGTGGCATGATCTCCGCCCCCTGCTTTTTCGACGATAAGGCCAGCGACGAGATCTCTTGTACGGGGACGCATCAGGCGTTGGACTTGGTGGCTATTTTATGCCTTAGTCCAGAGATCATCCCACTCTGTAGTGCCTTTCTACCTTTCACTCGTTCCGCTAATACGCCTTTCGATATCAATGTGTACGAAATGGAAGCTATTAGATTTGCTTTACAAACCTGGGGACGTATTTGGTCTCCGTCAAAAGTCAGTCTTCACAGACAATAAATCCTCCGAGCTCGGCCTCGTAAAGCAAACTCTCCGGAGCCCAGCGAATGCTCCTCTGCGAGAGGCCCTCCTCTTGGCAGCCGCGCACGACATTGTATTAGAGCCTGTGGATAGAGGGCTCCAATACTCTCGCGGATGCTCTTTCGCGCTTTGATGAAGACGTAATCACTAACTTGTGCCCTCACTGGCAGAGTTACTCCACTTCAATCCTCCGGCGGCGTATCATAATTGGGTAGACTCCCTTGCCCATCTCAAACTGTCCCCTGACTGCATGTACTTCCTCTGGAATGGCTTGTCCCCCGACACTCGAGCCGGATACGGCTCGGCCATTAAATCATACGAGTGGCCAGCATCCGAATACGCCCTAGCCGAGTGGATTATGGGCAGAGCAACCGGCAGACCATTGATGCCATTCCAAAATAAGGTGAAACCCGAAACTATCCCTTCAATGCTCTCTGCCCTCCGCTCTGTTCACGTCGACAGACGTTACCCCCTGGCTCCTTTCGAGTCCCCCTGGCTGAAGAGGATACTTGACGGTATTAAACGCTGCCAACTGGACACCGAAACCCGCAAAGCAGAGCCAATCTCAAGGCTCACTTTAGAGCGAACCGTCAAATCCTGTTCCAATTCCGTCCAGGACCTCAACTTCTCTACAGCCTGCAAAGTGGCCTGAGCTACGTTCTGGAGAGTTTACCTACACCCCTCTCCCGCAACTTTGTCAATACAAAGCTCACCCGGTCTGACGTTACCTTCGACGAAAGCTCCGAATACGCGATCCTCGGAGTAAAACGGACTATGATCACAAGGGCGTCGAAATAGTCCTAGCGGCAACTCACGACGAGATCTGCCCGGTGACTGCACTTCAAGACCTCTTTCGTGTCGACCAGCAACCTCCTTCGGCGTCATTATTCCGATCGGAAACTGGAGCTTTCGACTATGAGTATTTTGTCAATACTTTACGGAAGCACCTCCGTAAGGTTGGTGACCCTCGAGTAGATCGTTACTCCGGCCATAGCTTCCGAAGAGGGGCAGCCCAGCATGCTGCCGACAACGGGGTCTTAAGACGATGACATCCAACGACTGGGTCGGTGGTCGTCGGATGCGTTCAAGCGCTACTTCAATACAAGTTTCGCCCACCGTTACGGCTTGAACAAACGCTTCCTTACTGGCGATGGAGCCGGGCGCCGATCGTCGTCGCGAGAGGTGGCCGCCATCGTGCCGGACGTCGGCCCGGACGGTCAGCCGTCGCGGGACCTCCAGCTGACGCTGCGTGCCCCCCGGGGTGGCTTGCCCCTGCAGCGGGTCTCGACGTTGCATCCGAGTTACCTGCCGCTCCACTACGTCCTCCTCTTTCCCCACGGCGACCCCGGATGGCACCCGGGCCTCCGCCTGCTGGAGACTCTCGGTCCCCGCAAGCGGACCCAACTGACCATGAGCCACTTCCACGCCTGCCGGCTCTTCACCCGCCGCGGAAAGCCCCTCCTTTACACGTTTACCATACAGAGTAGGCCCTCAATTTTCATTCTTCTATGTGGAAGGTTACGAGCTGCAAGCACTCTTTTCCCCTGGATGGCCTCTTTTTTTTTTTTTCCCGTTTATAGGGGGGTTTTTGGCGTCCTTGGTTTTTAATGAGCCCGAATCTCTAACCCTACTTCCTGGCCCAGCTCCACTGGCGCCCTGATTTGATGCCACCGACAACGTAGGTCCCGCATCAATCAGGTGGCAGCTGTGCCTGGCAATCAATGTTCTTTTTGGTAATGTTCTTTTCCTCACTGAGGGCCCACATAAATAGCCTCCATCCAATAAACAAGGCAACCATAGGTCCATAGGTCGCATCACTCAACGTTTTTGTTATTAGTCACCTTAAGCTGTAAGATTGGGGATTAGTGATAATCCCATGATACTAAAATTTTATACATAATTGAATTCGAGTGAGTTGGTCCTTGTCCGGAAACTCAGTAATCTCATACTCGCTGTACACGACGATTACTTGTGGGCTGTGCTCCTTCTAATAAGTTCTCCTTCTCGCGCTCTAGATTAGTATATGATATGATACTTGCGTTGCTCCTCAAGCGGCTCCAAGCTTGTGCTCGAGCTCGGCTTTCTCTTCTTCCGCATCTGCAGGTGCTGGGCAGCTTGAGAAGCTTAAGGACCTCGGGTCAGCACGCTGGAGACACTGAGAAAGTGGCTGAAAAGAGGCAAGGTGGAATTGGAACTAATAATAATCATCTTAACGCCCTGGCCGCCATTTAAACCGATTTCGGTAAAGTGCCTAATTCTATTTCTCGAGACTACTAGACTAGTACTTTTAGTTTTTATTTTTAGCGCAGCACAACGTTGAATCTATCACCGCCTTCAGTAATATGTATGATATTCTGCTTGCCTCCCCAGAGGCGGTGAAAGCAAGGGTTATCTCGTCTTGTTGCACATGTACCTTCTCACATCAGAACACAGCAAAATGTCTCGAACCGCGCAGGTAGAAGAGGGGTCGGACTCTGATCCGGAAGAAGTTGCGCCATCTGATGACTTCGATGCTGTTCGCTTTGCTCAGGAATCCATTATCTCGCCCTCCATGATTCCTCCCCCGTCCGGTGCCACGAGAGCACCCACCGTACCGCCTCGACACATCCCCAAACACTTTCAATGCCTCTATCCCTTATATTTCGATAAGACGCGATCGCGTGCGGAAGGCCGCAGGGTCGGGAGTGAGCTAGCTGTAGAAAATCCCCTTGCAAGGGATATTCTTGATGCTACTCAGATGCTGGGGCTGCGAGTCGGGTTTGAACCGGAAAAGTTGCATCCCAAAGACTGGGCGAATCCAGGCAGGGTTCGGGTGATGCTTAAGGAAGAGAATGGGGATCCAGCCCATCCCAAGATAGAAAACAGTACGTTTGGATCGTCTACTATCATCCATTGCGTTGAGCATCAGCCCCTTAACCTGGTCTAGAGCATCATCTCTTTATTCTTGTCGCGCAGTACCTCCAAGCACATCCTACCACCGAAGAATCCCCGTACCGCTTGAAAATACAAGGGCTGCCCATGCCAGAGAAGCTTCCGCCTCCTCCGCCCACTCCACGGGGCTGGAAACTTGGCAAGATCCTACCCATACATTCCCCAGCATATAGCGGCGGTGGAATTAGTGATAACCCTTTCAAGGAGGCCATGGAGGAGATGCAAAAATTGCAAGGTGTGCCGGGGATGGCTGAGCCATCTAACGATAGTGGCGGGGATACAAAAAAGAAGAAGGATAAGAAGGCGAGAGCGTGAGGGTCCACTCGTGAAATTGATTCATTTCTATACTGCATGTGGTCGGCGTTTGTCTATTCTTCCAAGAAATAATAGAGGCGGATACGCACAAAGATGAAAAGGTTTCCGTATGATTAGTGTATGGCCTTGATGAAATGCATACCTACAAGCTGTATTATGAAAACGAAGATGGGTCGCATTATTTTAGAGCGAATAATAAAGCTGTTCTCCTATACGTACCTATCATAATTAGGTAAGTTCACAAAAGCACAAGTGGGGCTAGATTCTAGAAGAAACAGGGGTGAAGGGACCTGCTTTTATGTATGATAGAGTTCGAAAAGCATGTGAGCTACATATCATATTCAAATTGACCACGTTCTTCTGGTCGTGATCGAAATCGTGAGAAGAAAAATATATTAATTATCTATGGAAGACTTTCCAGTTCGTTCGGATCTCAGAATGTATTTTATATTTATTGTACCTGTGGTTCAACTCCTTCAGGCCAAATTGTTATATTTATAGTATCATATGGGTGGTCGCCTTAGGGTCCGCACCTGTCTCCCCTCTGAGTTTTGGAACACATCTCTGGCAATTCTCTGCTATCATAAGAGTGTAAGAGTGACAGTCAAGCTGGCATTACTGGAATGTACGCCGCCACTATTTTTGCTGGTCGTTATGACATCTCCTGAGGATGATATTACTTGATACTTTCCTGTTGACACATTCTAGGAGCGGGACGAGATTAGGAATGCTGGAAATAGTAACCCCCGCTTGGTAATAAATTCAGAATGAACGAAGTTGACCGCGACCTCAACACACATATTGCGCCGCCTTTTACTCATGGCAGCGCATTCTCGTCCCAAGAAATCACCTGGAAACAATCCCCCGGAGGAACCACGGGGACCTCCGCCGGACGACGTCAGATAACCCGCAATCGCGCGAGCTATAGTTGCCATACGTGTCGGAGAAGGAAGGTAAAATGTGATAAGGTAAGAAATCTCTCCTTTGCTTAATGATGTAATTACTAGATTGACATGTCCAGGTGCACCCTATATGTGGAAACTGCCTCAAAAATGCCACAGAATGCGTCTATAACAGTGGTGCGAATGTGCAGAGTCGGGACGGAGAAGCACGTAATCATGGAGTTAAGAGGAGGAGAGGGTTATCCAGACCCGTGGGAGGAGATATTGGCGAGTCATCTTCACTCTGTCCATTTATTAGGGAGGAACGCAGCAATCACGCTGGGGTACAAGAGCAAAGACGGGGCTCGCTGGCAATACAGGCTCGACTAGATAAACTCAAGTCGATGGTGGACAGGTTGAGTAGGGCAAATGGACCACTTCGAATGGGAGAACAGGATACTCAGCCCCGGGGAACGAATCCGGATCTCGGTGTTGCCATTCGGGGCAGCCGAGATATGTCCGTACTATCCAACGTGACAATGAGAGATGAACACAAGGAGAAGTCATCATCTCATTCCGGCCAAACCACTCCTCGTCGTATTGCAGAATCAAGTGGTGATGAATTTCCTATTCCTTCCGGCAATGCGACTGATCTTGTCGATCCTGTTGGGAGTCTCAATCTTGGTCATCTCAGTTTGGAGGATGGCGGGAAGTCACGGTAAGCTGCCAATTTTACAGCTGATGACATTCTCTCACTGTGTACAGATATGTCGGTACCACGTATTGGGCATACATATCAGAGGAGGTTTGCCGTTCACGAATTCAATCCTGCATGCCTACGCTGATGTCACTGTAGATCAATGAGTTGAACCGGTTACTTAGGGAACAAGACAGATCCCATGACGTTTCAACTCCCGATGAGGGTTCAGAAGAAGAGCCCCCGACGGACCAGGGAAGACAGACCCCAACTGGCATCTGGAATTCTATAGAATCTGGCAATTCAAGAAACAGCCGCAGAAAGTCCAGCCGTGGTCATAATTTTCAAGCGTCCGTCCTTGTTCGGGGTGATTCTCCATCCATGTACGAGAAGGTTGTCGAGCCGGAGATGCTAGATCATGTTCCGTCTAAAGCGCAAAGTGACAGTCTTTATAAAGGATTTATGTCCGGTGTTCACGCCATCAGTCCTGTTTTACATCCTCCGACAATCTTGAAATCATATCGCGCTTTCTGGCATTGGTATGACCGCGGCAGCTATTCAGGAGAGCAGTGCCCGGACCCATCTTTTCTACCGTTGCTCTACGCGATCTGGTATGGAGGATCGGTTACCATCTCGATTCGCATTATTATGGCTGAATTTCAGGTGTCCTCTCGAGCTGTCTTATCCGAACTATACAATGATCAGGTGACTCGATGGTTGACAGAGATTTCTTTCCCGAAAAGCCCGTCCCTTCATGGCCTGGCTGCCTTTCTTATTGTCCAAACAATTTTGTCTAAGGAGGAAGAGCCGTTAACAAGTAGTTTATTTATTAGCCGTGCGCTGAGGATCGCGCAGATGATGGGCCTTCATCGGGACCCTGCCCAGTTTGGAATTACATCTTTTGAGGCAGAGTCGCGACGACGGGTATGGTGGCACATTGTGCATATGGATGGCGTGGTTGCGATGTCAAGTGGTCTGCCACCCCTGGTGAGCGATGAAAACTATTGGGACGTTCGTGAGACCAGCGAGGTTAAGGATACGCTTTTGGGGACACCGCAGGCTGATCAATATGAGAGGCTTGTCATCGCTAATTTGCGACCGCCAGATAATCCAGATGATCCGACAATATGCGGTGGTCCGTCCATGGTAAACGTGTACTATCTATCTGCTCGAGGAAAATACATTATGGCCCGTAGGTCCTCATTGTTAGATTTATTGCAACGGTGTCTAAATTCTCCTAGGCGCTATTCGGAAGATACTAAAGATTCAGCTGGGGACAAGGCCAATTACGAGGAAAGACATGGAAGATCTAAGAACTATTCTCGTTGATCTTCAAATCAAGCTGAATTCGATTGTTAACAGGATACCGTTGGCGCAACATCCTAGAACACCGAACCATCAGAGCACACTTGGACAATCATCACCGTCTGACCCAGCCCAGTCTGCTTCTTTTGTATCTCCGAATCCTGGATTGAATGGTAGCACTCTTCCGGGAGACTTGTCACCTGATGGATGTTCGGAACAGTACCATTCGCCGGTCCTGATCGCATTTCACAAATGGGCGAGGATACTGCTTTCTCTATTTATTGACAAGGTGAACTACTATGTTTGGCTGACCGGATTCAATCCTCGCTGATCTTAAATCTTAGGCTTTTTGCGTTGCCTATCAACCATTTCTCAAGAATGCCAAGAGCCGAATTTGGCCTGCGGCAAGACGGGGGTACAGCCGGAGCTCCAGGTTGGAGGAATGGCGAAGTGATGCTAAATATAATGCAGGGCTCTTCGGCATTGCCATGGCTTCATGGACAAATTCATCCATCTTGCGACTGATCCTGACTTTCAACCCTTTCAGTGGAGTTGGCCAGGGTAAGTCAGCTGCTTCACTGAGCACCAAACGGATACTAATTTGCAATTTCATGGTAGAAACCATCAACCAATGCATGCCACAATGTATGTCTAGTATACAATATCATGATTATAATGTATCTAACAAGCTTAAAAGGATTATGCTTATCGATCTTTACGAACGACCAAACAGCCCCGAGGCGTCCAGGTCTAGAGCATTCATTGATAAGGTCTTCTCACTTTCAGGCCCAGACGGAGGTGTCGTCGGCGGCGAAGATGGGATCACACGGCAGAGACCCCTCAAAGACGGTGGCCGTGAAGCGTGGGATATGATGCGCCGGTTGCGTGAGAAGGCGTGGCAGAAAGCCGGCCTAGATCCTCAACAACTCTGGACTGAGCACGCTCAGATACAAGCAGGCGTGTCGCTGGCTACCGACGTGTGTTACCACGAAACAGAAAGCGGCTTCGCCGATGGATATTATCCTTTTACTCATAACCGACCGGAAGGCCAGAGAACTGGATATTTAGACTCGCGAATGGTCGAAGGACCGAAACCAGATTCTCAGCTTGCAGATTTTGCAAACAAATTTTACGGCTTGACGCGTAACCACGTGTTGCCCGACCCAGTAGCATCAGCGCGACCCGAATTACCACGATTCTACTACAAGAGCCCACACCCGTTTCTCTCCACCGTTCCTGAAACTCCACCTAATGCCCCTTCATTCCTCAACCCCTTCTTGGATTCATCGCTTTCTAGCCCGGGCGTAGGCTCTCCGGACAGTATCGCCTATTCCGGTTCAATCACTTCGCAGCCCAATACACACTCCATTCCCCAAGCAGGGACACCTTTGTCTGCCGCATCCATCCATCTTGAATCCCAACCTGTCCCTTACAACGACCGAATATTAGTGACTGCCGCTGACGCCGACGCTAAAATCTACAGTCCAGGAGTTACTAACTCCTCGACTCCATCGGCAATGTTAGATCCAAACTTCGCCTTCGACTGGGACCAATGGGATGCCGTTTTTGGCCAGCAGCTATCTGTTGCAGACGAGTTTATGGAGCTTGACCCGGTTGCAGAGATAGGATTCCCCGATTTTGGCGGTGGCATCGGAATGGGTGGCGGTAACGTCCGAAGCGGTGGAAACCAAGCGGAAGGCATGGGCGATATGCAGTCTTGGTCGGATTTTAGACGATATGATCGATAAGGGTACCTTCAATTCTTGTCGCCACATACAGTATATTATGTTAACGAACCCACATTCACAAAACCATCATGATGACAGCAAATAAAAATCTGGCCAGATTTTGTATGGATAACAGCCACGATATTATATATAGTATAGTGCAGGTAGAAAGCTCTCAAAAATATAAATCCGATTACTATTATTGGTTAGTTGCATTACGTTGTCCGGAGATGCTGCTTCCACAGACCGGAGCCTTGAACCTACAAAGGTGACGGTGCCGTGGCTTGTGCATATATGAAAATATATATCTCCAGTGTAGATAGAGCGATAACTGAACTGGAGAGCAGCACGAGGTGCTGACTCTAGATAATGGATAAGACAAGACAATAGCAGAATTCCCTGGTGCAAGAGCTAGGTGAAGGGGGAAACGGATTTTACAGATTTCAGAGAGGTTGAGGGTAGATAGTGAAAAGCAATGGAAAGATCATGATGAAATCTCGTTACACCCTTATGTTCGTTCACCAATGAACCAAGCGCTGACTGGGTATGGCATTCAAAATGATATCATACTTAAACTTTCATTTCCTCCAAACCGTGCTTCCAGAGTGTGGCATAAGGGGTAACACCATCATCACGGAAGTCAATGAGAACGTGCATTGCGTTGCCATCCATAGCCTGACCCATGAGGACATCGTAGTTCTCGTAGTTTCCCAAAATCTTCTTGACTGCTGCTGCGGCACCTGATTGGAATGCCTTGATTGTGTCTTCACTTGCACTTTTCTCCTTCAATTTGGTGTTAACACCCTTGACGTATGCTAGCAGCGTAAAACAGAATACAGTCAGTAACTGGAAAATGGAGCCCAAAGATCGAAAATCGACATGAAAAGACGAAGGAAAGCTGACTCTTCAGGTGTCCCTTGAAGGAATCTTTGGAGGGCTTCATGCCCTCCTCTTCCTTAAGCCAGACAAGACGAAATTGTTCTTCAATATCGTGAACCATTGTCTGTACGCCCTCCGCATCGCCTTCGTCATCCTCGCCCTCTGCCGATGGATTGGCACCGTCTAGCTGGAAGCTCTCCTGCCCTTTTAAGTACTTGCGGCAATTTGCCTCCAAAAGCACGCCATTGACCTCCTTGATGACGAAGGTATCGGAAAGAAGTTCGTCTCCGGAGATAATGTCCTAGAGGGTGGAAAAAGGTGAAATTAGCGTGGACGTTATCGATAGGTAAGAGGGGCAAAATCGGTCTTCTTTACCTTGTAAATAATCATTGTGGCGGATGAGGATGATGCGGTAACAACTAGCAGATGATGGGAAACACACTTCGCAATTGCGGAAACCAAGAAAAGAGGGAAAAACCAAAGTGAGACAACTTATACAAGGAGGGGAACTTGTGAAGTTTTTTGATTTGATTTGATCGTTCTTTCTTTTAGTGAGGGGCAGGATACGCTAGCCTGGATCAGGGAAGTGCGTGCGACTACCCGCTTCGGGATAGATCAGTTCCGAATCTGTTCTCTTTCTGGAATACATGAACATGAAAAAGGCAAAGAAGTCATCTCTTTCTCTGCTTGAACTAGAAATTTCATCCTGCTGGTCATTAGACATTACACTCCCTGTTCATCCTTTGTTTCCTCCGATCATTGTACTTGACTTAGCTCACCCACTTACTCCCGGTTTCTGTTTCTTTTTCTTCTCTTTTCGTCTTTTCGAAGTGTTTTCTGACCGCGACCCCTTTAATCTTTTGGCCTCCCTGTTAAGGACGGTCCACCACGTTAGCCAGCCAGATGTTCTACGCTCAGTCGCCTCTCATACAATTGTGAAGTGAAAATCTGCCATCAGCGTCTCCTCCCGTCGACATGGCGTCCAATGCGTCTACGGTGTTTGACCTTCCGCCACTTCCGACTTATACTCTGATTCCCCGCGAACCCCTCCTCCCTTGGTTACCTGATAACCTCTTGGCTCTAATTTTACCCATCATTGCGTACTGGGTCGTCTCTCTGGCATTTCATTACATCGATGTCAATGATTATTTCCCTCAGTATCGCCTCCACACACCTGCCGAGCTTCTCAAGCGAAACCATGTCTCTCGCTGGGACGTCGTTAGGGACGTCATTGTGCAACAGATTATCCAGACGCTTTTCGGTTTGTTGGTTGTCTATTTCGATGGACCAGAGTACATTGGCAGGGAGGAGTACGACGTCGCGATCTGGGCAAGGCGGATAAGGATAGTGCAAAGGGCCATTCCACCCCTTTTCGGGCTTGTCGGCATTGACTCCATGCGTCTGGCGGAAGGTCTATCCGGACACCCAATATTTGCCGGGGTTCTTGCTGGCGGGAGATACCCGGATTTGGTGCAAAATATGATTCTGGAGGACGGAAAGGAGGTGATGGTTCCTGCATTTGCTCGGTGGGAGCTCGTCACAGCCGGCATTCTACACTGGTATCTAGTCCCAGCAGCCCAGTTCATCGGGGCAATTGTATTCGTCGACACTTGGCAGTACTTTCTGCATCGGGGTATGCATATGAACAGATGGCTGTATGGTAAGTTGTTCCTATTTGATCATTTGTGACCCTGGCCAAAATAATGCTAACTCGCGGTAGTGAAATTTCACTCCCGACATCATCGTCTCTATGTCCCATATGCATTCGGTGCTCTCTACAACCACCCATTTGAGGGATTCCTTCTTGATACTGCTGGAGCTGGTCTGGCATTTCTGCTCTCTAGGATGTCTAATCGCCAGAGCATATTGTTTTTCACCTTCTCAACCATCAAGACCGTTGATGATCACTGCGGCTACGCATTTCCTTGGGACCCTCTGCAACACATTACGGGTAACAATGCTGCCTATCACGATATTCATCACCAGAGTTGGGGAATCAAGACGAACTTCTCCCAACCATTTTTCATCTTTTGGGATCGACTCCTAGGCACCCAGTGGAAGGGAGATGTTTCTTTACGATATGAAAGGTCTTGGGTGACGGCGCAGAAAAAAGTCGAGATGGATACTACCAAGACCTCGAATCCGCAGGCGGATACCGCACCAGTGTCTTTTTCAAAGGAGGATGAAGAAGGTCCCATCGCTCGCAAAATCGTCAACCAAGGCATGCATACAAAGACTCCATCTCGATCTGTGCAAAAAGAGGTGCTTGTAGGCCATTTGGTGACAGGTAGCCTCCGGCAAAAGTAGCCTGGTCATTCTATATGACGACACAAGACATTTCGATCTTATTCGGACCTCCCTGTTTAGTTTCATGCCACCAAAAAATATTCTAATATTGGAGTTGCAGGACAACTCATTCGATTTATGCAAAACATACTTCGGTGTACATCAAGGTTAGTAAATTGTCTGGATCGTACTAAACTCCTATTCTATGTTATCCTAGTTCAAGACATGTGTATTCTACTCACTCTTCTATTTTTGGGGGCATGGGTTGGCGATGTGGCCTGCAAATTGGATTTAACGTCTACGCACTCATTTTGTTTCATACACGACTTTCATTATTATTACTTGTTGATTCGATAATAATGTATGATATGTATGTGCTTTAAAATCAGCAGATCTATCCTGCTCCCAGTTCTACATACTTATCATAGTTTCCGCTCTTTAGGCTGGTTTGACAGCTTTTTTCATTCCCATCATAGCGTTATTGTTTCTCAAATTTTCGGAGTTGACCAAATATCCTATTAAATATTTGGTACGCATGGAAATGCTTAATGCCAGGCTACCCTTCATTCAATGTTTTCATATGAGAATTGTCGAATAACTAACTACTATATCATACAATCATCCAAGTTCTATAATTACCAACTTTCAATGCTTATCGATCTACTACCTATTAAAGTCTCCTGTCATTTATACACATAATTTTTTTATAACATATCGTGATAACCAAGTCTTCTCGGAATTCTTTGAAACTAATAAACCGAAACATATAAATAAGAATTCGATTTCCGAACGTTAGATCGAATACTGGTAGTATAGGCTAATCTTACTACCTAGGTAAGTGTGTTGGAGATACTACGAACCATGGAAGGATTCAGCCCCGAAGACGTCGGTATACGAAACGGCACAACTGGACCAGGGACAGGCATTGCCGAGCCTTTGTCTTTTGTTGCCTAAGGAATATTCTTCCACGTGGTAAACCCCGAATCTAATGAAAGGAATAATATCCTTTAAGACTTCCCTCGGCCAACACTAGCCGAGAGCGCGCTGGAATGGGCAGGGATTGCTGCTACGTACCTAATGTAAAATATGGCTCCCTTTGGCTCATCAGTACCCCAGAATATGTTAGAAACCAAGACACCTAAAGACTCACTATTTCTCTTGACCGTAAGCATTAGTATGAATTCAATAATTGATCATGATATTACCTTCACAGCGTCAGCTTTAAGCCTTTAACTACATACGTACATAGGTATTAACTTTTTATAATTAACAGCCTAACTAAGTAGCCTATTTTTTAGTTAAGTCGGCTCGGGCCGCCGGTCAACCTAGTTTAGTGAGTCCACAGTAGATCAATTCAGTTACGCGGCGCTGAAGGTTGAGAGGAATACATAGCAAATTCCTCCGACTTCGAGTACATATTTGGGCCTTTTTAAATTAGTAGGTGAGGGGGGCCATATCTCCCACATGGAGGGCAAGAATTCGTCAACTGCATATAGTTCCCGAAAGAACTGCTTGTGAATTGAATGGAATGCAAAACTTCTCACAAATTTCAACCCTTCTCAACACCTCGCCTTGGGTAAGATTGTCTCAACACACCGCTGTTGTTTTAGGTTACATATGTATGTACAATGTCGAAAATATTTGTGTTCTAATACGATCTAATTTTCCGAGGTATTGTTGTCATCGACCACACTGCAGGGCCACCAGCACAGTTTAGCTATCATATCATTTACAGTGATACATATAGAGATATCATAATAGACAAAGACATCTGATTAAACTGCGTTGCTGTGATAATAGTGCTAAATTTTACGTATATATGCATACAAGTAATGATATGTACCATATACTTACCGGTCCACTAGAGTATATTAGGAGTAGTTATAATATGTATACTCTCTTAGCGTGCACCGACTTGTCGTGTCACACCCAGGAATAATAAATCTCCACACCGGATAGATAACCTTGATACGGATTTTAGGCTACTCCATAATTACGTTCCAAGGTTCTTTTCTCCACCATTTTTAAACATTATTATAATTATAAGTCTCATGATCAAAAGCCACCTAAATAGAAAAACAAGGATGGCCTCCTTCACTACTACCCTTTCTAACGGCTTTCAAGCGACGGCCCACAATACAAGTCGCGTGGCTAGGGAATATGGCCCTAAAATAGCTGACGAAATAACAAAGACGGTGACTGAGCGCGTTCCACAAGGCGCAGATACGGTATGTAGTAGAGTGTGTTTCAGATTTCTCTGCTCTCAAGGCCTTGTTGCTTCATTACACTCCATGTTGTGCACTTTTCCCTCGTGGCCTTGGCTAGGTTGCAGGATTGTCATTGTTTTCGAGTTTGGTGCGTTTGAAAGTTGCTTTCTGATATCACTAACAATGGTTTCACCAGGTGAAATGCTGGGCCACCGAAAAATCCAATGATACAATCAGCGAAGTGAGTCGCGTAACTCGGGAATATGCCCCCAAGGTGGCCGGCGAAATGAAGAAGACTGTGACTGAGCGCGTTCCGCAAGGTGCAGATACGGTATGTAATAGAGTGTGTTCAGATTTCTCTGTTCTCAAGGCCTTGTTACTCCCTGACACTCCTCCATGTCGTGCGCTTTTCCCTCGTGGCCTTGGTTAGGTTGCAGGATTATCATCATTTTTGAGATTGGTGCGTTCGAAAGTTGCTTTCTGATATCACTAACAATAGCTTCACCAGATGAAATGCTGGGCCACCGAAAAGTCCAATGATACAATCCGCGAAGTGAGTCGCGTAACTCGGGAATATGCCCCCAAGGTGGCCGGCGAAATGAAGAAGACCGTGACTGAGCGCGTTCCACAAGGTGCTGATGCGGTATGTAATAGTGTTTCTCAAGGCTGTTATTCATATATTGTGCTCTTTTCCCCGATGGCCTTGGCTAGGTTTTAGGATTATTATTATTTTTGAGATTGTCGCGTTAGAAAGTTGCTTTCTAATATCGCTGACAATAACCTCTATGGTAGGTAAAACGCTGGGTCGACGAAAATCCAAATCGTGCAACTAGTGCGGCGGTTACTACTGCAGGGATTGTTCTCATTGCTGTTCCCGTCATTGTGACAGCACCTCTGCTTGCCGCCGGTGGGTTCGGTGCCGCCGGTGTTGGTGCAGGTTTGCAGGTTCCCTATCATTGGATAACGGAAGTCTGTTGACTAATTCGAAATTTAGGAACAGCAGCAGCTGCGGCCCAGAGCGGGAGTGTTGCGGCCGGCAGCGCCTTCGCCATTTTTCAAAGTGCAGGAGCTGGCGGAGCAGGACTAGCTATTGTCAACGGGGTGGTTCAAGGCGTCGGTGTGGCCGTCGCGGCTGCTGGAGGTATCTGGA
>NPHW01005968.1:0-11267 GCA_002240705.1 Elaphomyces granulatus | reverse complement strand
TTTCTAGGGGGGTTGAAAAGACCGCACGTTGTACAAAATCATACAAAATCAATGTATAATAAATTTTACAAAATCGGAGTAGACTAGGTAATCACGATTTTGTCTATGTTGAGACAAGTTGAAACGAACGCACGTTTTGCAGCTTTAGAATTTCAATTTGCACCCAAGCTGCCGTTTTCAGTGGCAGTCGACGCTGAAAAAGGTGACACGTCCTTCGGTCTCTTTTATTTTAGAAACCCGCCGCTAACCACTCAGCAGCGGTTGCGATCACCCTCGCTTACACAGTCCACAACCGTGCTATCCGCTATTTATGAGGGCGCAAGATGGCCCTCCCCAGCAGTGCTCCATCTGGTCGAGCAGCGGCCGATAGCCCTGGCTTTTATATAAAGATCTATCTCCGCCTCTTATTCTTTCGATCGATCTCGTCAAATTTGAAGCAAGAAAATCTAGCCTTCTTATTTCTCTACTAATCTCGTGCTGGACATTTGTGGGCCTCAACAGTCTCTGAATCATGTCCTGAGGTCGAATTTATCGTCGAGATCGATCCTGTGGGTCAAGTAAAACTCTTCCTCTTCTTTTTCCGATCTAGATGAATGGTGCAAGAATAACTCTGAGACAGATCTTACAGAACCCGAGCCATCGAGCAAGAAGAATGGCATCATTCAGAATCGCCATAGGCCCCTTTACGCGGATCCCGCAGATGATACCGATGAGAACTTATCGGATGTTCCCTCGGATTATGGCCAGTCAAACAATACGAAGAAGCTGCGGTACCGACTAATAGATCGTTGGGGTCGGTCAGTCGCTCCATTATACAGAAATAAAATATGTATGTGTAGCTAACACTGGCCAGTTACTGCGAAGCAAAAGCGGCCGAGCCATTGGCTGATCATAAATGGTATAATACCGAAGAAGCCCTCTGTCAGGCTTCTCCAAACGATATGTATCGGTTCCTGAACTGGTGTTTCAAGCTCGAGCGCGGACAGAATAATAGGAAGTTAAAGGGATATAAGAAGAAGATTGGAGGTATTTTCGAATTTACTATACAAAAATAACAAAGAGACGAATGAGTGAAGAAATGGGTAAAGAAGTGCGCCGGGTACGTTTATATCCGCTTGCCTAAGGATTTTCCGTGTGAAGTTGTCGACTGATATTTAAGCAATAGGGAATTCGACGCCTGATCGATAAATATGGTCTCGATACTCAGCCACGGGATAACGTCCCAGTATATATTGAGGACATGATTCCTCTTAACGAGACTCCAGACACAAGAAAAACGGTTCTATCTAGGCCTTCAACGTATTATGCTGTGTCTCTATAATATGATAGGCTTGTTCACGGTCAACCGGAAAGGTGCTCTTCTGAATCTTCAGTATAAACATCTTCTGGTAACACTGCAGAGAAATCCGCACGGAGGGCCTCCAATACCTGCGATTGATATCCGGCCAGAGCATGTGAAGGGCTTTTTAGGGACAAAGGATATGTATGCGTCGATTGCTCTTCTCCCACCCCGAGAAACAGTCTATGTTAGTGCCTAATCTCAAACAGTAACATCTTCTCCTTTCCGGAGATTATCTACGGACTGTCTCTTGTTTTTAGTCCGCATGTCTTTCTCTTTGCTATACTGTTCCATGCCAATGCTTTTGAGGCGCCTAATCTGAAATCGATGGAGCAACTGCGGAGACTCTGGGTTATGCATGGTTGTCAGGAGATGGAATTACCATTAAAGAAAAAAATGAATGATTATTATCTCTTCTGCAACGTCAAGATGATCGACGGTCAGATTGAGATCCTTCGTGATCAACCTCTGACCGACAGCACCCTCTATGGGCAACTCAAGTCTTGTTCTATGATCCATGGATTCCTCAATCCCCTCTTCTCGCATCAGTTTCGCTACGGTGGTGGAAAATTACTCGATGCAAGCGGTAGGAAAACCTCTGCTAAAGATCGTTGGTGGTCAATCCATTTATGATAGCAGAATCTGATCTCTAATGGCTAGGATGGATAAGCAACGCTCAACGGAATCTGATCATGATGCATTCAGGTAGCACTACATTTCTCAAACATTATCGTCCGAGACGTCATGGTTCTATAAGAAGTCATTCTGGGTCTTACACCAGATCAGGAATGGGGGCGGGCCATGACCAGTATCAGCCGATGGAGGGATAAACGATGTCCGCGGCATCTGGATGACATGGAGAAAGCGTTTGTGGAGCGTGATCCTGAGCTGCATACGGCGATCCAACAACATAGCGATTTGGTGGATGAGTGCGAACGTAAATTAGTAATCCGGATCCAGCGTTGATCCCTCTAGTCGAAGAGTCGCAACGGAACATTACTAATATCCGCCAGCGGTTACGATATAAGCGAAAGAATGAGTTCGTCGAGAGTTCAGCCAAAAGCAAGCCGTCATCGACATTGAGAGACAGCTCTCTGGTTCCATCGTGCCCGACGAGGATACCTCTGAGGCATCGCAGATGGTGAATGACATGCCTCCAGAGCAGATCCGCCTGATAGAGGCACTCCAGGCTATACCAACTGTATGGACTTTAGAAGGAGAGTGGCGACGACGAAATACGGCTGTGGAGGCTATAATCGCATACTGTAATTACGCGGAGGGTGGTCCGCTCCGGAGCCGGCCGAAACGATCTATCTCGCGTGATAGAGAAGGCGACAAACAGCTCGATAGTGAGAATACCACCGAACGGCCCTCACAAGGAAGCGGCGAACCTGATCTCATGCAAGAGAAACGTTCTAGTCTGTTTGTATGGGAAAAGAAGCGCCAAGAAGACAGAAAGCATATTCAGACTTCTCCGAAGCCTGTGATTTGCTTTCAATGCGGTAAAGGATATTCTCAGCATCAAGGTTTTCTGAGACACTTCCCGCCAGCACATCTGAATGATCGCAAGTGCAATTTTTGTGATGACGATATGGAGTTCCTCCATCAGATGCACTGGCAGATTCATGCGGAGACAGTCCACCGCCTGCATACTTGATTTACATATCCTTCAATTGGCCATGGCCCAGCACCTTTTTCTGTTTATATTTGTTATCTACTAGGTCACTTTTTGTTGCTATTCAGATATTTGAGAAGCAATGTTGTGCGTAATCACTATCATTGGAAATATCTATCACCGTTGATGAGAGCGACAGCGGTCATACTCAATATTTAATAAATCTATTAGCTGCTGATATTTTGATCTTACACGTGCAAATAAACTTTACGTCATTGGACGATCCAACTCAGAACGATGAAAGTCAATAATCAAAGCCTGTTCCAGCTCAGCATTCCATAGAACATTGTCCGGTCGAAGATGATACATATAATCAATAATCTGAACGCGGCCCCATTCTAAATTCTATAGATAGTTGCCATCATGTTGATCAGCCTGAATCCGAGTACACCAACAAAATCACGGAAAATCGGTGATTATCACCTGCTATTACATAGTTCCGACCAGTGTTGCTCCGGAACATCTTAGAAGGCTCATTGGTATAATAGGGGGTCCACGCTGGCTCTCCGAGCCATCTCGTGCATGGCCTCTGTGGAATCACCATCGTAATGATACCTAGGGTGCAGAGGCTAAATGCTTCAAGTTAGCTTTTGTGATTAGGAATAATACTCTCAGCCCAATTGCAACCGTGTAATGCAGCAGGGTATAATACCCACAGCAAGCAAACAATTCAATCCTCCAAAAACCTGACTGTTGTATAGATTGATCTTGTCAAGTGTTTATTAATGTCGCTGAGCTGTCGCTAAGCCAAATTGTCGCTAAGCCAAAGTGCCCTCATCCGCGGATCCTACAAAGTTACAAACACCACCACCATGACTCCATGACCTCCACTAACCCACGCAATACAGAATATGATCTTATTGATTACTGCTTCAGAATATGTACCGTATAGACCATAGCAACTGGTAGACAGTTGTAGTGATTCTAGCTCAATACATGAATTCACTGTTCTATCCCCATTGGTAATGATAAAATAGCCTGCACCTTCAGGTTTAAAGAACCCGTAGACAAATTAAATATGCGAATTTAGTGTACGACTCGTTGTTTCCCTTTCAAGTTACATCTGACATGATGAGATGTCTTCGCCAGATTATAAGATATATGTATGAAAATATGGCCATTTAAATAGGTTCATTCTAACGGGTCTATTTTTTGCGTATGATATTTGGATCAAGCGTTGTGGAAAGTGAGGTCACTGAATATGGACTTGAAAAGAATTTGCCAAATAGATATGGTCGATTTTCCCGAGTGGTTAGATAAAATATCACACCTCTACGGGTATAGAATAAATACCTACGCAAGTTGACACCAATTACGCCTTACATTTTTATACTACTATTCTCGCTATACGTCATGATTTAACCCCCTTTCACTACTAGTAGTTGTATTTGCATGGGATGAAGTTTATCAATATAGAATGGGAAATGCTATTAATTGAACATGCTAATAATAATATCATATATGATGCTATAGACTTAATTCCAGCAGTTAACACACACGCAGTATAGTATAACTAATAAGCCATAGATATATAACGAGAAAACAATGTAGAAGTATCAGCCATTCAACGCGATTCTGAGTACATAGCGCGATTCCAGATGTAATTCGCAGTATTCTCAACCTTTTTCAGATCTTCCTTCCATCCAACGCGATTCCGAGTACATAGCGCGATTCCAGATGTGTTTCGTCATTTACCATAGGTCTCATGAACTGGGATACCTAGGGCTTTTTTCAAAACAAAGGCATCAATATCCAAGTTCGGCTCATCCTCTTCCTCGCCGTCTGAGCAGTATGGGGGTGGGTCAAATATGCCCCAGAATCGGTCTTGAAAATATTGCTTTACTGCCTCTTCCCTCTCCGTTTGTGGCCCTTTGACCGGAGTACTTGTCGGGGACAAATTAATCGCTTGATTGATTATAAAATTGTATACGGTCTTGAGGTCCTCCTTGTAAATAGTATCATATATTTTGCTAGTGTAGAGCGTGCCATCTGAGGACAACACCTGGAAAATAAAGCGTTGCCCGTCCGTGCCAAATCCTTGCACGGACGGGACAACTTTGCCAGCCTTTTTTCTCTGATTGTGGCAAATTGCCAAGTATACTATCAACTGCTGCTCGGCAAAACTGAATGTAGCTCTTTTTTTGGCAAACCAAAATAGAGTCGGAGAGCCCACGGCCCGTATGCCCCGCTGCCCAGTCGGCGCGGCCTGTGAATATATATCGTACACCGGTGATTGGATGGTTGATTGCCGTGCGTAAGTCATATTCGTGAAACATTTTTAGGTCCCGCCGAGGGGATTTGGGATCGCGAGTTTGTTTCTTCGGAGTCTTGAGTTTCTTGGGAGAGCCTCTCTTTACATCAACATTCAAATTTCGCCGTGCTTGGCCTAACGCCGGTATCATGATGAACTCTGCCCTTAATCTACAGTATGCTTCGTTGGTTTGGTCGTATCCGGCGGCCTCTAAAGCCTCGATATTCTTGAATACCTGATCTGGAACTGGATACTGCGAAACACTGTCAAGAGCAAGGCCGGTGGTGGCTTCTTCGAGATTGAATACTTCAAGGAGCTCTTCTTTGTCCGCTTCACCGGCGACGCGGTGGATAGTAGTAGGGTCGCCGAGAAGAAGTTCAGCTAGGTCGAGGGGCGTGGCGATCTCGCATTCTGCAGATCTGTTCAATAACCCAGCCACGGCTAAACTTCGCGTTCTTTGGGATAATGCCAGCTTTCTGCCTGAGAGCTGCTATTTGATTGGTTGTATCTACATTGAAGACGTAGCCGGACCGAACATCCAACTCCCGAAGAGTTTTTGTTTCTGGTAACCGAACTCCCATGTGGCTTATGGCAACGACTTTCTGACCGGTTTGTCTTCTAACTAGGTTGACCAGCTGCGTTCCAGTTACATCGTCTTTTATCTGGAAAAAGAATCAATAGCTTCTGATTAATGATCAAATGACGGACAACCCTTTAATGGAACCTCTTGGTTTCTTGAAAACTTGAGGAGAATCTCGATCTCCATCGTTAACCCGGGCCGTAACCGTTGACGGGGATAAGCTCTTAAGGAATGAAGTTTTATTACAAAACACCCAAGCTGTGTGCCGGAACATGCAGAAAAAGGCGGACCTGTCCACACTAAATCTGCACTAAAATAAGCGAGAGGTTTTCTTGGCCTTTCGGAAGAACTTTTAGTGACATCCCTCTAACCGGATTTAGCCATCCTACCTACGGTGATAAAAAATTACCTCATTTTGCATTGGTTGGTTGTGGTGGTACGTACCGCCACCGCCACTAACCGGAAATTCTTAGTCATGACCAGAATCCGTTAAGGGGCGAGCGCCCATAATACCAAAGATGACACAACTGCCTTCGAAAAAGTACAGCATGTGCGCAGCGCGAGGAAGAAAGTTGAACTGCTACAAGAGCTCCTCATTGAAGATGCAGACATCACATATAAGGAGCTCCAGACCCACGATCTTTTGATGGAAAGCATGGGAATGGCAACTACCTTCCTGGTTAATGGAATAAGAAATGAACTCTGAGACAGTCCGATCTTCGGGCAATGGGATCCCAGCACCGATTTCAAGGATATCAATCTAGGCCCGGGGAGAGCAGCGGATGAGATCCAGACAATAGCACCTGCTTTTACTAAACTTATGACCGAACTTGGGCGAAACAAACGCAGTACAGAGTATTCACGGCAAGAGAATACTGGATATGTCGTCCCGCAACTCTGCTAATACATTCGCACGGATGCCAATCCTCATAGAATCAAATATACGGAAACGTATAGCATTCTATATAACGAGGGCGCAGTTCACGAGAAAAGTAAATATATACAAAGAAAGAAAGAGAGAAAAGAAGACGAGCCAGGATATATTTACTAGTCCTCGGATCAACCATCGGACCGATACTAATCCCAACGAGCCGTCACATGCGGCGATCTCTGATTATATATATATACTAGGCATAACTGAGAGTTACTGGGCATAGGACAGCCATCTCAGTTCGATCAGAGGGGAAATTCTCGTCTCCTAACTATCCTTCTTTAGCTATCATGGGTTTGTTTCATCTAAATAGCATACCATAAAGGACCTGGCCCACCGCGATGATACTAGTAATTGTCGTGTTTTATGACAACTTCGACTATTTACAGAAAGCGCGGCATCAGATTGTCGGGGATCATGGGAAGATGTAGGATGCTAAGCGGTGGGATTAGACAGGATATGATCCATCATGGTATCAACTTTAATGGATGATATACTGCTATCTGCCGACTTCATACACGACAAAGCCTGGGAAGATACCTAGCGGTTTATTATTGTATCTTCAATCAAACGGGTCTATCTTCAGAGTGTCGGCAAGATATATTGGAATTCCAGCGAACCAAGCATGCCTTTTATTGATGTTCTCCCACTTACACGGACCGAGCACCTCACCATGGGCGCCATTCTTGAAGAAGAGTCATCTGTTTCCGGGAATTACAAGGTGCTTGACAACATATTCTCTCGGCAGCTTGGATTGAATGAGGCTTCAGATAAATACACGCGGCAGTTATATCTGATATATGGCGATCAAAAGACTTGTATGCTGATTCGGAGCTGCAAACAACAACGAAGCTTTGCATATATCATCAACTCAATTGGGCCCAGCCTGCTCCGGGATTCTGGCACTTACGTTTGAATTATCTGCAGATGATCCTAAGCAGTTTCTACGGTGGTCAAAGGCACTCTGAACCATACATCGCGCTGAGACATGCAAGCACGCTGATATTGGCCTGCTTAGAAAAGCCGTCGCCCGGTGCTGTGTGATCTTTCATGGTTCATCATCAAAGAATTATGCCCGTGAACTGCTTCACTTATATCGACTCTGCGCCACGAATGCTGCCGATCCCGTACTTCAACGGGCAATCTTGAGCTGTGGGCTCGTCAATCGCCGTGGTAAACCTGATAGTTTCTTCGAAGCAGATCGCTTGATGGAGCTTCTCAACCTACAGCTGAAAGAGCTCATGTGGAGTCGTGGAAATTCTACATTCAACGTAGAACACTTATTTCAGTGGGGGCTCTCTATGACAAACTCCTTCCTACCTCTGAGATGTGCCTTTGAACTCTCTTTTGGACAGTGGACTAATACAGAACATACGACCAAATCATCTCCATTCTAGGGAACTGCTATCAAAAGACTCAATACAACAGCGGAAATTCAGACAGGCACAGTTCTCTGCGCCAGAACTTGCATGTTTTATACGACTTCTGGGCCCCACAGTTATCCGTGCTTTTAATGCAGAGCTCCAGCAGACTGGGGATGTGGCACTTGGCATGGACGAAGGAGATGAAGAGAGTGGCGAGGTCGCTTTTCGGGCTGTAGATGACATCGTTAGTATTCTCCCTTAAAGGCTGTTTGTATTCTGAATATGCTGACCTTTATTCTCTAGCCTATAGACGATCTATATGATTTCACTGGCTAGGTATAGCTCCGCGTCTCCTTCCACGCTTACTCAGTGGCGTATTCGGATTGAGATCGCGAAGTGGCTTCCTTTTATATGTGTTCGTCGTGGCAATAGATCGGTTTTGACTGGAGGCGGATGAAGACTTCGTATTTATAACGAGGGGCCACGCAACTCGTTGAGTGGGAGGGGAAAAGCGCAGCTTTTTTTACATTCGATACCCCAGCCCGCCAGCCCGCTGCGTTCGAGCTAGCAGTAGCACAAGAGGCATGTACGCGTCAAATCCATCGGGTCATCGGGCTGATAGCACTTTTACGGAGCACCATCCACGCTGTGCCTTCCATGAAGTTTTTGATTTGCAAAGAGGGCTTCTACGATATGGTTTTATGGTGATGCAGCCCCGCTTTCGTCAATATTACTGATTTGGTTGCAGGGCTGATATCGGCGTCCGTTGGTTGCTGCTAGGATTTTACAGGGGAAATTCCAATTATTTGACGGAGGAAAGGGTGCTGTATAGGCATGGGGGCATGAGGAAAATTTGGGGTGGCATACCACTTACTGTACATACATAGCATGAGCACGGACCGCAGCAGGGGCAGAACGGTATATCATATCTAGTACATAGTAACACCCTCGACAAGGCCGGCAAACTCTTTGCGTGCTGTCAACCCAATTTTCCGCCTAATAAATCTCGATTGGCTTTCGCTTGGAAGGTGATAATTCCCGAAGTGTCGTTCTAATAGACCGTATCTAGTTGCCGGCCTTTCTGCGCATAGACCGGTCATAGAGGACTTCTTCTAGCTGCTGTGACAGATATTCGCTGTGAACTTTTAAGAGTTCATTAGAAGGATATGACATGTTGGACGTAACTTAAATACATACCTTGTTTCATTTCGGGAACAACGCGCTCACATTCTTCCATTGAAAACACCGCTAAGGCCGCCGCAAGGTAATTCCTTGCTTGGTAAAACGTAAAGCCTTGTTCTTTAGTTGGATTTGGGAGCAACGCTACTTTGTCTATGAGCTTCGTCGCCTTCACAAACTTCTCAAGAACATCAGGGGTGTCAGATCGAATCCGAGCAGACCATTCTTTCTCGTAGAATTCGAAGCATTTCTTTCCATCAGGTAGGGGGATTTTCCAATCTGCACAAAGCCTGTCAACTAAGTCCATCATGTAGTACCTATACTCCAGTATCGTAAGAATTTCGGCTGAGGTGTATTTCTTGTCGCCAATGAATTGGCGAAGCATCCCATTAAGCTTCGGGCCGTGACCGACGGTCCATGTTCCCGGACAGGTGCTAAGGTGATCCTTGGCCAGTTGCTTAACAAATCTTTTCTGCGAACGTTCCGTGCCACCGAAGCGTCCGCCAAGCCGCCCGAGTCTCCAGCTAAGCGTCTCTCTGCTCGGGTTTGGGGGGGTGGTTGCGAGGGGATCTCTGTTACACAGAGATGGCTCCATAGTCGACGGGCGGGTAGGGAGTTTGGCCCACCGCCCCTTAAAATCTTCCAGCGGTATCCCCGTCCTCTTGGACCAAGGTGCCTCCCAGTTGTCATCTTGCGCGCAAAACGAGATCTCATGCTCACCACCGAGGCGGTCGACACGAGTCACTAGGGTTTCCTGGACTGTTCTAGCAAACTCGTTGTAAGTCTCAATTTCCTCGCCTCTGTCTTCTGCAGGAGAACATTCCGACAAACTTTGAAGGAGGGCAGTGGCGTAAATCGATCCGCAGTTTCGACCAACGCTGCCAGACGGAGGCCACGACTCGCTTAGTTTATCGGGTCCGGCCGCGGTGCTCGCTGTGACGTTTAGGAGCGGGTGTACTGCCCAACCGCCTGAGAAACAGGCCGTCGATATTACGGTAACGGCAACATTTTCTCCAATAGCCTGTACGAAATCAGGTATCGTAACTTTGGCATCGCTCGTTCCAAGGAACACTCCTTTAGTCAGCTCGTGGCCATGTCCAAACAAAAACACGAGGACTGGTCTATTGCTCAGCCGAGCAAAGTCGCATTCGGCCGCTAGAATATGGAGGAAACCTTGGCGGAGGTTACTCGTCTGCAAGACAAGGACAGGGCTCAGCTCCTCGATGACTGTTTCGCCCAGAACGACTTTCCGGTCACAGAACGGGTTTCCGTGCAGATACTCGCCATGTTCAGTTAGCAGGTCGCGGGGCCCGACGGACGAGAGCCAAGTTTGACGCCCTAACCCCTTTAACAGGTAGTTGAATGCAAAAAAGTCGCTAAAGAACCAGCCATCCTCAACTGGACTGGCGTCCTCGGGCAGGATGCCACAAACTCCTAAAACGACAGTGTCTGGTGTTATTTCAGGTACTGTATGTGTGAGAAACTCCGTTTGATTGAGTTTTGCCTTCGATACACCTTTAACTAACTTGGACGTAGGCATGATGGGAAACGGAAGCCAAAGAAGAAAGAAGTCAAGCACGATCGCGATGGGGGAAGGTGAAATTAAATAGTAAGAATAGTAAGACTTGAGTCATGAGTCAAATGTCAATAATGACGTCGACATCACGGGACAAAGCACACTGCTCAAAACTGGTATAGTGTCGAACACTTAGTAGCGTCTTGGCATTTATTGGCATCCACAAAAAATCTTTGTCGCTTACCTTACCGCGCAACCGCCATTTCCCACTACCGTAAAAATAACCGCTAATCTACTAATCTTCGGTAGAAGATTCTCCACCGTAGACCGCAGTTTCCACCGCTCTAGGATGTCAATGATTTCTTTGAGATTGCTCTAAGAATTGCTTCCTGTTTAGGATACTAGAGTGTGTAAACTTGATGGAGTGAATCA
>NPHW01005963.1:0-14772 GCA_002240705.1 Elaphomyces granulatus | reverse complement strand
GCCCTCTCTACGCGGACCAGGGCAAGCTGGACGAGGCCGAGAAGATGTACCAGCGGGCACTGCAAGGATACGAGAAGGCATGGGGCCCAGATCACCCATCAACGCTGGACACGGTCACCAACTTGGGCAACCTCTACGCGGTTCAGGGCAAGCTGAACGAGGCCGAGAAGCTGTACCAGCGGGCACTGCAAGGAAAGGAGAAGGCATTGGGCCCAGATCACCCATCAACGCTGGACACGGTCAACAACTTGAGCAATCCCAGGGCAAGCTGGACGAGGCCGAGAAGATGTACCAGCGGGCACTGCAAGGATACGAGAAGGCTCTTGGTCTGGAGAATATTGCAAGATATCGGCCAGCGCTCAACACGATGTCGAATCAGGGCGACATTTTCGCCGCTCAGGGGCATCTGGACGAGGCTAAAGAGATGTACTCAAGAGCGTACACTGGCTTTTACACCGTTCTAGGCCCGTCTGGCATTGAATGCCAATACCTTGAACACAGGATGGCAATCCTACGCAACGTAAACGAAAAGATATTTCTATCTGTTTTGATTGATATAGATAATAGTATCGGCTAATATATAACAGCAGGTACGCGAGATATCGGAGGCACACGGGAGGAAGTAGAAGTGGCTGCCAATATCGCCTTGGATCGTAATGAAAAGAAAAAATCTCGATCTGTGGTGGGAAAACTCATGCGTAAGCTTTTGAGATGAATTTTTAATATATAGTGCGGCTGAGCCTATTAAATCGTTATTGATTCAGGAATGCTACAGTTGGGTTTCATGTGGGGAATGAGATTGTCGTTTATAATTCTAATATAATAATAATACATAGCCATGTCTACTAGTATGATATGAACTTTGGACCTGGTGGCTACTGGTCATAATAATGTATACACCTCAAGATTTGCGGCCAGGTTGCTCACTGTGTTCGAGGCCTGGGGCACTACACACTTTATTCTATTGCTTCAACAATGATGTCTCAAGGTTGGATACACCCAGGTCCTGCAGCAAACGAGTGATTCCGAGCTCTACTTGGTAAGCTTGGTTGGAGGCAGTTGAAAAAAGTCTCCACGTAACAGACCGATATCTCGTCATGGATGAGAAATCTATGATCGATATGAAGCAGTTGTCCTTGATCGAGGCCCGCTTGCAAGAGATCTTCCCTTCCCCCAGCACGAAACCCTTTGGTAGCTTGAATCTTGAACAATTTCCGTACTCCTTTCTATTGACTCAAGTTAAGAGGTGATCCAGCAAGAAACTTCATTGAACTCTGAAGAGGCGAGCCTGAGGTTTATTTATATAAACTCTTAAGAGATGTATCATGTCCTAGCAATTATGTAGGCTAGCATCACCGGCCCATGATGCGTAGCCAATATATATATATATATATATACGTACTTCCTCCTAGTGATATGATATCGTCGGTAACGGTCAGTTCCCGCGTCGATTTCCTTTGCCGCCATCGGGCCTCCAGGGAGATGGCAATCGACGACCATTTCAAGAAGAGGATAGCCGCAGTACGCAGCTGAGTTCTTAGGTTAGTCGCAAACTCGACGGGATACGAGAAGAGAACCGCGTATTCAAATACCATGACACCCCTCTTCAATATTGCCATGCCATTTGACATAGATACCAATTAGTTCCACGCCGAAATTTTAAGAGCATAGCGAATAGGTCAGAGGAAGTAAAGGTCACCAATCGATCAACCCCAGTATTCATGGAAGGATTCAACTAAAAATGCTCAACATCGAAAGGGGAGATAACGACCTATAGAAGAAAGAGGTAAAGCAGGGATTAATCCGACGATATCATGGCACCCAGTTGGGAAAAGGAACTAATGAAGACTGTTAGAAGAACAACGCATCGGAAGCCCGGCTGGCTTGATGGCCTGGTGGACTTCGAGGTATCCCAGAGGAAGGATGGACAACATTTAAAGGCACGAAACACGGCAGAAGTAATTACTTCATAAACGTTTTTTCCGCTCTTTTCTCTTTTCTCTTTTCTTTTCTCATGCCTGATATTTTCTAAACCGTCTTTAATTTCCGCCTCTGTTATGATAAGTTGTCAAGAATCAAAAGCGTCATAATACAGCCCGACTGGTGGCCACATCGTTAGTAATAATTTAGTATGACATCACCCACAAGAAACTTTTTAAGGCTAGAATTCTAATGCTTGGAAATCCTGTATTTTTCAACCAAACCCTAATTGGCCTAATATATATGATGGCCTTGGATGCTTGATTCCTGACTTCTAAGCCTGAAGGGTGAGGCATCAAACCTCCGGCATCGTTCCAACGTCGCCCTAACAGCCTTCAAAGGTCACATTTATCATCTTTTCGAAGCCAGCCCGTTTTAGTGGATCCAAAACGGAAGCTAAAATCAAGCCACTGATTCGAAACAGGTCCGTAATAGGCTGGAATATATGTCTATATATAAAGCTGATGACAGGGATTCGGACTTGCTGGGGTTAGTCGCTTCGTAGCTGAACCCTGACCTTTTTTTGACAAAAGAAGCTTGTATCTGTCTTGTATCAGTGGGTATTTTTGCCTTGACATCAGGCATGAAATGAACTGGACACAAGATGTTGAATTCCACACCAGGATATAAAAAGAGGATAAAAGCGACTTATACTATAGTAGGCATGAAAGATATATATAGAGATACACATGTAATAGATTCCTTGCTGCATCAAGTAACAGTTTGTATGCTATTACCCTCTGATACCTGCCAAACTTACTAGCACCGCTAAGCCTTCTGGGCGGCATCGTTAGTGCTGACTGCCGATTATGGACTGACTTCCAAGACTGACTAGTCACTTGCCGATTATGGAGGAAGAACAAAAAGCGCAACGTTGTTCAACAACACAAAAGGGGAGTTTTGCCACTTTTGGATTACACTTTTACAGATAAACGCTTTTGTCGCCGCTTACCTCTCCTTATTATAAGTTAATAACAATCGCCTTATCCAGACAAAGGTATTTTCTCTTTGTTTCTTTCTTGTTTCCCCTATTGACCTCCTTTTATCGCAGTCGGAAGATAAGGTTTACCGTCCCACAAGATGTCGAAACGGACAGTCTTCACCACCATCACCCCTTTACCTCACTATATCACCCGTGAAACGGTGACAGAGAGCTTGCACGATCATGCTGAGATGATCGGGCTCAACCCCTTGGTTATCAGACACGGGCAATGCAAACCGCCACCCAACGCCGCACCCGATGAGTTCCACTGTGTGTGGTATGAGTTGACGGACAAAATCTCATACCTTCCCGGTGGCCTCATATCCGGGAACGTTAGTTACAAGGCCTGCTTCCACGATCTCCCTCGGGGTCTACAGACCCATGTCTATGCACCGGCTGGCCTAGATATAAAGGAGAAATGGACTGTGTGCGGAAACATGCCCGGCGAGCCGCGCGAAACGGTGGAACTGGGCTTGTCTAAAGCCCCTAGAGAGGGTCTCTATGTCCGTGAGGATGTGGACATGCGGTGCAACATTATCATGACTGGTTTTGTCAAGAAGACTCTAAAGCGCGCCCATCTCGTCTTGATTGATCGCCTGGTGATAAAGGCCGATCTTCTCAAGGTGAAGCTGGGGCAAACACTTACGCCACTACCCAGCCCCGGCTGGATTCCGGGACCAGGGAGCATTCCAAGCCTTTCGGGACAAGGAAGCCTTTCGGGACCAGGAAGCCTTTCGGGACGGGGAAGCCTTCACTCTCGGACCGGTTCGGTAGTCAGCAGGAACAGCGAGTATAACCCCAATCTGACATTGCCGCCCTTTTCTCCCAATTCCATGGACTTCAAATCCCCAGAAGATCAAAACCCGGGATATCAAAACCTGGAATATAAAAACCCGAAATATGCTATTCCGGAAGCCCGTGTCATACCAGCATTTGAACTTCCCGCGAATTATGTGGACAAAGCTGAGCGGGTAGCGGAATTGGAATAATTTGCATAGTCAACCTCAACTCACTTTCGTCTGTGGTTCATCACTTTTATCAGCAGTGGTTCCGATTGTTGATATAAGTGGTCGCTTGCTTGTGAAGAGTTTTGTTCTGCGTCCGTCTTAGTACGTCGCTAGTTCAGGAGTTGACTACTCCGCGCAAAAGAAATGTGGTGGTGGCAATGTTGTATCGCTGGATGATGATTTAATGCTTAAGGGTATCATTTTGCTGTCAGATTATTCAATTGAGAAGGAGTTTGGGCGCTCGAAAGGCGAGAAATTCGTCAAACCTGTTAACTTGTTATTTTTTTATTTTTTTTTTTTGGTTTTTCTAAGTGTATATATTGAAACGCACATTTGCAGTGAGATGCAGCATCTCCTATTTCTGTCTTCACTGTTATTGTATTGTTGATGTGAAGATTCTTCAGTCATTTTATAGTGCTTCGTCCATTGTTGCTTGTAAGCAATTTCGACCGAACAGATTTGGATCTTGGCACACAACCGTGGAGAAAAATAACCTTGCTGGTATTATGCTAATTGTTGTTTTGAAAATTTTATCACATTTGATTTTATGGTGTGCTGTGTCTTACGCAGCCTCACGTTCCTGTGGATTTCGGTAAGTTCCTTGACATGTTCAAAGATACGTAGGTAGCGTCAGTTTCTAAAGTCCAAAATAGCTTATCCAAATCATAGAAATACCAAAGGTTGAAATATCCTCATATGCCTGGTGTGGAAACGCTTCTCACAAGATCATGCCGACTTTTGGCCCGAGACAAACGCGGTGTAACAAGAATCAAATTTCGAAAAAAAAAAAAATTTACTAGTAAGCTGATGTCAACTTACCAAGCAAAATCTTGGATGAATGTTTCTCTTTGTGCGTCTTTAAAACAGTAATTGGCGTTTGCTGAATTTTCCAGAGGGTCGCCAGACTCGCCACACGGAGGACGGCAAAAAGGTCCTGAATCGGTGGTCCAAAACATGGCGGAAAGAGGCGTTGGGTCAGATAGTTATTTTATTAAATCATGGAAGGATATGAGTGAGGAGTTTTCGTTTTGCTTACAATGAAGCAGGAGTGCGTGCACAGAGTGCAAACAACAAAAGGTCGAGTTAGCTCTGGTATAAACGAAATGGTTAGCCATCGCATTTCCCAATTCTGACTCGAACAGAGGCCAAATGTGATGCACACCAGTTACATTCCGATCGACCGTGTTCACGATGTTGTAATGTTTAAGAGAGCTAGGAACAAGTGGGTGGCATGTAAATACTGAAGACGACTGCTTATGTTGGTGTGATAGACGATTTTCCGACCTCAACAGGAAATAAAAATCTTGCGGCTGAAGATCCGGGCCTCCGAGGTCTCCGAGGTTGGAAATGGACTCCTATCTTCTATTGCTATGCTAACAGCCGCGCGGAAATGGGTGCTGATTCCACGAGTGTGACGGTCCTGTGGAATGCATACTTCATCCTTTAGGTACTCAAATTGATGTACTGCCTCTGCAAGCACCACGCGTTAGCGGTTGCTCGATTTTTCAATGGAGTAGAGGTTCAAATGGCATCCCGTAGGCCACGCGACGCCAACGCTCAGTTCCTTTGGCAGCAGGCCACAGAGTCTCAGAGACTTACAAGTTACGACCGTTGAGATCGTTTCGGGATTATCGACCCTGTCACGAAGCCAGATTAGGATGTGCTATTCACAGTCTGATTATCTTTTTGTGGTCATAATTGGCGTTACCTGTCGGGAGGGACCCGACACTCTTCAGCCTTCAGCACACTTTCACAGATTCGAATCGTTGGCTAACGCTGTAAAGGACATATTTATGCAAAGGCCAAGTTGAACGCTCATTAACCTGGCTCAAGACCCCATGCGGAGTCGTACCTTTGATTCACGAATCAGTATCCCCCTCAACTTTGAATTGAGGTAGGTGTCTGGAATCTGTTGCAATGCTGGTCCGTGGTATTAGAAAATGGCATTCGCAGGATGAGTCCCGAGCAGGAGTGTGTTTTCCAGATCGATGCTAGCAACAGCGTGCTCAGTAATCGAATGTGTAAGCGGTTTCGATAAGTGACCGGGGCTTTACCGTGTTTTTCTTTTCGCAGGTTACTCGAATCCTCCATGCAAAGAGACTTTGGTTTTAAAAGCACATGTCAACGGACACTGATGAAATGGCGGCGAGATGTTTGGTTGCACTGAATCAACTGGAATCGGCGATCGTACTTGATGCGCATGCTATGCGGCGGTGGCGGGTAAATTTGACCCTCAGCACAAAATCTTCGTAGCCCATGCGGAGTAGAGAATCCTTGCCTGGTATTGCAAAAGGCCTGATTCATATCATTATTACTTCTTTGAGTTCCTCGCCGAATTTGAGTGGGCTATTGACAACACAACCATTCTATCCTTAAGCTTGGGCATACATGATAATAAATTATGCACTGGCGACGTTGACAATCGTCCAGTTATCGGTGTAGTGATACATGTAGCATCTAGTATGATATAAGGGGAAAGTAATTTCATTGTCGGGCTTTGTGACTCTTCCCCTGGTCTGCGATGATACCCAGCATTATTTCTGTGTCTCAACTATGAAACAAGCAGCACCGGGTCTAAGGGGCTATTTTATGGCGAAGAAGGATGGAATTTGGAAAAGCGATTATAGTTTGTAAAAAGAAAGAAAGGCTGACGGTTGACCTACCATATGTAGATAAGATATCCTGTAACTATATATCTTTAATCTAGGACTTACCTAATTAGGCCAATTCTATGCTGTGGAACGAAGTGCATTGCTGCATTATCCTGACAATATTGAGCTGAAGTCTTTCGGAATTAGTAGGAGGGAAATTATTGAGAAATTATTGCACACCGCCCGCCGGCAGAACGCTGAGATTATTGATTACTACAGTACGTACTACATACTTTTCTACAATCATCCATAAAATCTTCAGAGCTGAATATTGTCAGAAGGACAGGTATTGTCACTCCGGCTCTCCGCTCCTAGCCGAGAGATGATCTGCCTATCGGTTCAAGACCTGTTCTAGAATCATACAATAGACCAATCATGATTAACCATGATAAGCGGTTCAGGATGCAATCTCAAAAAGTTTCATCTCATATAAATCTTATCTAGCGCTTTGAGAGATTTGCTTTTTTCCGGGGCGCTAGACTTTAGCGGCAGCAAGAATGTAGTACATTAGTTAATGGAGCTAATGGCCGTTCCTTCATCCTTCGATTTGGGTGGTTGCTGCACGAAATCTTCCCCTGCTGGCTGCTGCGCTGCCACAACCAGAACTGAACAAACAACGGACAGGGATAGAATTAGAGTTCAACGGTGGATCCCCACCTGGTCCGTGCCCTAAGAAACCGTACCCCGGTAACAACCTTGAGGGGTTAGACCTTAGAACCTTGTCGACTCATCCAATTAGAAGCAGCGTGTTGCTATCTACCTATAGATGATATGATGATATCGGTGGAGCCGCCCTCTACAAACATCTGCATGGATATTGATTATACAATAATGATGTTCATTTGTTTATGGGAGAAACAAGCAATATATTAAGGTATGTATAGGTCCGAACCGTCCGATCGTGTACTTGCCAATGCATATGACGCGGTGAAACCTCTTCCTTTGAAGCTTCCTTGGTATTACTATTACTCGGGCCACCTGCCCGAACAAGAAGGACTGCTGATTCTTGAGCACCATGGAATTACATTCGCACGCCATGCCTCGCTGGCAAGAGCTGGCGAGCTCTCAATGAGCTGGAAAGTTCCGAGTCCTGAGTATAACGAACGATAAGGATGGGATGGAAAGTTCTATACTATCAGAATGTTATCAGCAGGTATCCGCAATTTGTTCTTAAACCGGTTTTTCCCTATCTCCTGTTGAACTATCTGCTCTTCCCCTCCCTCCCATTCACCAGCAGTTATCATGACTACAGTTGCGTTTGCCATTGAGCAGAAAAGGTCGTCGAAATCAATTCCCTCTTGATCCTGCCATCATCCACTACCATGATAGAAAAAGATCAGGAGGAACCAGTGGTGGCCATCACCACTGGCAGTCAGGTCCACGACGGAAACGAAACCCTCGACCATCTCAAGAATCTCAAGAAACAGCACATCTGGGACCCCAATCTACCCGATGATGTGTTGGACGTGATCGATGACGCCCTCGATACCACAAACGGTGGAACCAAGATCGATATCGATGTCGCTGGAGAACTGCTGGAGAACTCACCGTATCCGGAAGTCCGGGCTTCGGTTCTCAACTACGATGAGGGTGGCCATGCCAACACCTTCCGGGCGTGGACACTCGGTTTGCTACTGGCCACCATCGGCTCCGGCCTGAACATGCTCTTTTCCATGCGTCAGCCCTACATCGTGATCCCGTCGTATGTCGCCCAAGTGGTGGCTTATCCTCTTGGGGTGGCCTGGGCGAGGTGGATGCCGGCCATCCAGTTCAGCGTTAGGGGCATCCATGTCAACCTCAACCCGGGACCGTTCAGCAAGAAGGAGCACGCGATCATCGTGATCATGGCCAATGCCACCTTCTCGGGCGGTGCCGCCTATGCGACCGACGTGCTCCTCGCCCAGCGAGCCTTCTACAAGCAGCGCTTTGGCTGGCCCTTTGAGATTTTCTTCTGTATTTCGAACCAGATGTTGGGCTTTGGGATTGCTGGTTTCTTCCACGGGTTTCTGGTCACGCCGGCGGCGATGATATGGCCATCCAACCTCATCAATTGCAGTCTTTTCACCGCACTCCACGATCACAGTCGGCCGGATCCCAAGAAGGTGGCGGGTTGGACGGTTGGAAGGTATCGCCTGTTCCTCTACACCATGCTGGCGTCCTTCGTTTGGTACTGGTTCCCAGGGTATATCGCTCCATTTTTAAGTGTCTTTGCCTGGGTCACCTGGATCAAACCCCAGAATGTAGTCCTCAACCAGCTCTTCGGCGGCTGGACCGGCCTGTCTCTCATCCCAATCACGTTCGATTGGACCCAAATCTCGGGCTTTAACTTCAGTCCCTTGATCGCTCCATGGCACGCCATTGGCAACACCTTGATCGGCATGGTTGTTTTTTACTGGATCACGACGTCTGCCATCCACTTCTCAGGCCTGTTCTACGCCCAGTATCTTCCAATCAGTGACTCCAACAGTTACGATAATACCGGGTCACCATACAATGTCAGCAGGATCCTCAACAGTGACTACGAGTTTGATCTCCAAAAATATCGGGCCTACTCGCCGCTCTACCTCTCCACCACCTTCATGTTGACGTACGGTCTTTCTTTCGCAACCATCATCTCCGTGCTGGTCCATACTCCACTGTTCCATGGCAAAGAGCTATGGCTCCGGATCAGGAACTTTGGAACAGAAGAAGAGGATGTCCATGGACGTCTAATGGCGAAGTTCGAGACCGTGCCCACCTGGTGGTATGGAACCATCAGCCTGATCATGATCGCCATGGCCCTGGGGGTAGTCCTTGGGTATCCCACACATCTATCCTGGTGGGCATTCTTCATCTCCCTCGTCATCGCCGCTGTTTGGTTTGTACCGATCGGAATCATCCAGGCTGCTACGAATATCCAAATCGGGCTAAATGTGATCACCGAGTTCATCATTGGGTACATGCAGCCGGGTCGTCCAATGGCTATGATGCTGTTCAAGAGCTATGGCTATATCACCCTGTCCCAGGGCCTCTTCTTCTGCCAAGACATGAAGTTGGGTCACTACATGAAGATTCCGCCTCGCGTGACGTTTGCTGCACAGATGGTTAGCTGTTTGTGGTCTTCGGTGATTCAGATTGCTGTCATGAACTGGGCCCTCGGCGCTATCACGGGCATCTGCACCGCAAGACAGACTGATCACTATTCGTGTCCCAATGGCCGCGTGTTCTTTAATGCATCCGTGATCTGGGGTGCCATTGGACCTGGTCGGATCTTTTCGCCTGGTGCCATTTATGCACCCATGTTGTGGTTTTTCCTGGTGGGCGCCATTGTCCCGGTCCTCCTCTACCTGGGCGCTCGCGCGTTCCCCAAGTCGCCTATTCGCTACCTCAACGCTCCTATTCTCTTTGGTGGCTCTGGTCTGATCCCGCCAGCCACCCCCCTGAACTATCTGAGCTGGGGTATTGTGGGGTTCTTCTTCAATAAGTATATCCGCAACAGGTGGCGCGGGTGGTGGATGCATTACAACTACGTTTTTTCAGCCGGTCTGGATGTTGGTTTGGCGCTCTGCACCATCTTGATCTTCGTCACCCTCAACCTGACAAACACAAGCTTTCCGTCGTGGTGGGGAGTTGACATTGCCTCGAACACGATGGATGCCCTGGATAGCGCCGTTCAATCGCCCTTGGCTGCTGGAGAAACCTTCGGTCCGCCACCGGTCTAATTTCCTGTGGATTATGTAGGAGACTGGATTATTAGTAATTGTCGGGCAGGCAGCGTGTTACTAATTTCACGATATTTGGTTGATATGTCAACTTTCTGATAATGCTGATAAGTTTTTAAAAGAAAAAACCCTTGAGACTTATTCCATACTATGAATTATTTTATAAACTAGAAATTATGATTCGTAATTTGTAAACAAACTAACATTTTCGAGACGACTAGCAATCATCCAGCAAGCTTGCTTGCTTTTCTAAAACGCCAAATAATAATTCCACTTAGTCACAGGCTTCAATGTATCAAGTACGCTTGACGTCTTAGCAAACACCATTACCCTTCAAGGAACCGATTCAGACTCTCCTTCTAGCTTTATATCTATGTGTCTAGGCACGAAGAGAAGAGAGTGATGTTTTGAAATCAATCGGATACACTTCGTAAAAGCACCTCTCCAATGTCCTTTTCTGATGAGTCTGACTTTGGCGAACGACTCAAGTTTCTCACATTTTCCAAAACCCAGTCATCCGACACGAATATCTGCGAACCAAAACTTCCATATTTCGTGTACTTCAGAACCGTATTTGGCTTTATGATGACGTGAAGATGAAGATGGTGGATCGAGATGATGTCGGGTAGTCCAAAGTTCCCTACCATAGGCCTGTGGCCACGGTGATAACCCGAGTGGATTTCTGAGCTGGGAACCGTTGCGTAGCGATCTCTCAACAGGTTTTTCTTGAATCGATCCATTTTTTCAACTAGTCATAGTTAGAATGTAATGTTCCTTGCAAAATTAATCAATACTAGTGTCGGTCGGTCAAACTTACGCATCGGCAAATCCTCGGCCTTGAGGCTCTCAATGTCGCGAATATGTTGAATAGGTATGATCAGGATATGAGCCTCCCCCGCTAATCTGATATTTTCGACTGCCATGATATCTTCATACTAAAATTGTATTTATTGTCAGTGTCGTTCGATCCTCACAGACTTTCTGATATTGCCAGCGTCCATTCTGATTTGAAAAAAAAGAAAGAAAAAAGGCAAGAGATCAACGTACTGTTTCTATAATCTTCAACTTTGTGGGATCGCAAAAAGTGCAGTCTTTACCCTTTCTTGTTGCCCCAAAGAGGGCTCTGGGGTCTACCATTATTGATTATTGATTCGGAATGTTGGAGGCAGGTCTGATCAGTGTGAAATATGCTGCGATGTGATGTGATGCGATGCGATTTGACCAATTGATGAACAGCTTGCTACTTGCAAGGGCCGGGGAATGACTGCTTTTTAAAGTGAATATAACCTTTCAGAGTTATTGAATTTTCATTCAATGTTCAATAGCTATAGGCACTACCCAGTCAGCCAGTGAATTATAGTCTATATGGATAATAACCTTTTCTTTCTACTTGGTGGCCAGGGGCTATGCGTATGTATATAGTGTTGAATGAAAGTTCCCCTCTTTGTTCTAGTATAAGGGATCGTTGTTCTGTATACAGACTATCTATGTGTAACTTTTTATTATACTCATGGATACATCCAGTTCCACACTATGATACATAGTATGATCTGCCTTGCCGGCCTTATTATTGACCTACTTCGCCTTGAGTGCCCCACTGCCATTATATAAAAACCCCGTCAAAGAGAAAAACGTCCGTGCACGAGGCGCAGTCCAATGAGGGAGATAAAGATTTGGCTGTGATAAAGCTTCACAAATCATCCTCATTGGACAGAAAGGCCTGCGCCTCATGTCCGGAGTTTTGCACTTTGATCCGGTTTACTTGCCAATTCATATCATAACTCATGGTCCAATTTAGATAAAGAATTTTAATATACGGAATTAAAATAAAATATCAAGCACAATACTAGGGAAAAAAAAATAACAAAGAGACAATCTCACGACTTGGTAAGATTGACAAGCGAATAGGCGGTCAATGAGGGCATAATCTAGTTAGGCGGATAGTAGAGGCAGAACTTCGAATTTTGCCTTAGCCACTTGCTAGACCTTCACCGCTCTAGGCGAATTCTCATACTCAACAGAATTTAAGAATTTATTCACCTCAAGCTAGATTCTAGAAAGAGCTCATAGATTTTCTATGATTCTAGCCCTCTTTAAGATAATCACTGCCTACTATGGACATAGTGTAACTATACCAAGTCAAAGATCATTATATGATTATTAGACCATACTGAAAGAGCATGACCTGCAAGGGAAGTCTAACCGCTGGAAATAGAAATATTATTAATACTAACAACTGCAGGTAAATATGGGGCAATGACAGGAATTACCTATAGCTACTAGTACGTATGCGACTATGTAGTGTTTAGGCTCCTATGGACAGGCTGTATATTGTACATGAGTAGGCGACGATTAGGCGTCCTGCCGTCCAAGAGTTTCCTGCAGGAGGCCTTAATTATAGTCTGATCAGGGCACTGATCATGACTCGTGAAAGAATTGGTTGGGGCCCTGATCGAGCAGATGCATTTCCGAATTCTCTGCAAAGTGATACATATGCAAGAATGCGCATAGTTATCATATAGTAGTAACAATTTCAACTTACTAACGAATTCCATTGTCAACCCGAGCCTTACAAAGGTAAGAGACTTCACTCTTTTACTGGCGAAGAGTGCAATTTGATAAATACTTTGTGAATGATGAGGAGGCTATGATATATGCAGGACCTAGAGGAATCAGGGTATGTCACATCTTCATCTAACATGACCGGGAACCAACAGTTGTTTGCACACTGCGTTCTTAAGAGTCCAGACGTGGAAACTTGGAACTCAATGACTAGACGATAATTACATTTTTATTGATCCCCGACGCTATATTGGTGCTATTTAGGCCCACGCAGCGATAAGCTTTCGATTACAGAAGTTGGGCAAACCCCTTTCTTCCCGCCACTACCTTGATCAAAATCAAGACTACTTCTTATCCCTTCAGCTTATACTAGCGTCGGATGCCTCCAGACCGGATAGGAGAAAGAGTTTAAGTAAGAAAGAGATTCAATGTGAGAGAGAGGTTCAGTGAGAGAGAGAGAGGTTGATAGGGAAGCACCACCCAAAGTCGTCAGGTTAGGCTCCCATATAGAGGTTGAACTGCTGAAGGCGTTTGTGCCTTGGCTCGTCTTTGTAATCGGCTATCTCGGTCCTGTCGAGGAGGGGACAGAATATGATGACACGCTTCGTTCTTTGCCCCCTCCACATTCACAGTTGGGATATCATACCCTGGGACTCTCCTTCGAGGCAGGAAGGCTCTAAATCCGACACACTCGCTTCTGATCAGCGTTGCGATGGTCGCCTCATTTTTAGGAGCTCCTTTGGCCATATCTCAATTTCCGCCGGGGTCCACCAGTCCCTGGATTTCACCATTCTTCTCTCGGTCGTTTTCTGGCTGCGTAGGGATGGTGTACGCTGGCTACGGCTTCACCCTTACTGAGAGCTTCGGAAGTTCAAGTTGCCAGCGAGTCAGTCCATCATTTTACTCTTTGATGGCTAGTTATATCTTGACGCTCAAGCCTCCTTCTTCGTCTGACGTGGAGTCTTCCCGAATCCTTCCCTGGGCCCTGTGGGGTGGCCCAATTGTTTCCCTTGGTGCTTTAGTGCCACAGTTTCCAAGTACGCGTCGATTGGCCGGATTTGGGATTAATTTTCTGGGCACGAATGTTTGTGGCCTTGTAGGCGCCCAAGATCGACCGGAGGTTCTGGTTTTGCACTTTCTGGAGTTGATCCACCTTTTGCCTTCGTATCCTTTGGGGCAGACCCACACTTGGGAAGCATATCTCAAGATCAGCCTTGTTATCGACGTGTAGATTCGTCTAGCCCACGAGAAACGGGCTCCCCATGTGCTTGGTCCTGGTCTCTTCAGGTTCCTCAAGGCGCCCGTCGCTTTTGCCGCGACCTCGAGGCTTGTTGACGTGAGACTATTACAATATAATTGATGCCACGTTGGCTTAACGTTATGATAAGGCTAGATACCGTACAACTAAAATCTTCAATAGGTCGCAGAGTTGGCGAAGGAGGATGACAGTAAGTTCTATTTATTATTAAACTGCATACCACTCAAACAGCTGGCCGACAATACTCATTTATATATCCTGTCCCCTATTCCATTCCCATCAAGCCCTAATTTTAAGGGATGCCTCTAACTCATTCTTTCATTTGGCTGTGCATACCTGTTTGAGTAGTGTTATTCCTCGACCCGTGTGGGTCCAAACATGCGGTAGCTCGATCTCTGCCAGTAGTCAAGCCCGGTCCACGGCAGAAGAGACTATAACTGCTCTCTGGGAGCAATTAAAACTAATAATTAAGGTAATGCATGTTATTAGAGGCACGCCATCAAGTTGGAAGTCAACCCTATCTAATATGTATGAGTAGCGTTTGCTCGTTTTCTACCAACATTAGCTTCACTATGTAGCTCTAAATGCATCATTTGTTGACTTACCAATTGGCCTCAATAATCCAGTGTCA
>NPHW01005961.1:0-13690 GCA_002240705.1 Elaphomyces granulatus | reverse complement strand
TTAAATAATAATAATAATAATAATCCACGTCGACGCACACTACAACCCAGTACTTCTACGCGGAAGGGAGTCCCCGTTTGGAGCGAGTGCTTGGTATGAGGTTTTTTATCACCTTTTAGGAACATTGAACTTTCGGTGATACTAGCCTTCAAGTCCATTACCAATATCATCTCAGAAGAGTGTGCTGATCAATGGTGTGATGTCAGGAGTCCTAGTGATGTTATATTAGCGGCCTAGATCGTATTCTATGGCATATTACTAATATGCCGTGATATCGACTTGTTTTTTAGAATCTAAAATTAAAGGGCATCAGGTGATCAGGTGGAATTGAGTTGGAGGAAACATTAGTTGATATGCTGTCAGAAGAGGAAGAGGACGAGGACGAGGACATATATGGAGGTGATGTTGGGTCAGACAATGATACAGATCTAGATATGGAGATGTGAAGTGACAAAATTCAAATGAAGCTGAACTTTTTTCTCAGACCCTATGATCTGCAGTACTACTCTAAGGATCAGGATTGGCAAGCCATCGGCGTTGCGTCTGAACGAAGATGAACAGAGCTGAGGCATCTATATAGTAGCAGCTTGTCCTTGTCTCTTGCCATTTCCTGATGGAAAGGAGTGAGATAGAACGTAGTGCAACATACATATCTAACGAGCTAGCTATCTACAGCGGACCGAGGGACGGACCGGCGGTCAGGCAGGCGGCGGCATACTGCCGCTATATCAACACTACATGTACTTTAGTTAATTCGTCACATCACCGTTACCCGCTCTCCGCTCTAGTTACCGCCTTTTACCGCTTTTTTTGGTGGATAGCCGTGCCTTCAGAGAATAATCGAGAAGAGTTTATATGATCAACCTCTCCTAACTGTATAACTCAAGAACCTCGAAGGATCACTATACGATTGTAATAACAAACCTTCACGATTCCATACTATCATGACAATTGAGGCACTTCGCGCCTTCGCGGGCCCGGGGAGAGCTCTCTCAAGGTCCTTCCAATTGTTCTCAGCCAAGTTGCGCCTCGCTCTCTGACCGATGCCGTCTTCATGACATGCTTCATTTCCCCTTTCATATGAATATTGGTCAATCCACGCATCTCTTCAAGAAGAGCTTTTGCTGCTTCGAGAGTTTTGGATGCATCCGCAATAGCAGCCACGACATAGTTCAGAGGATGAAGAAACGGCTTGCCCTGATTTTTAGTAGGTTTTCGGAAAGCAGGGTTAGATACAAGCTGCCTGAAACATTCATGATGAATATCTTTGCCTGCTCGACCGCGAACTCTCAGAAACCGAATTTTCCATTCATCAAGGTTGAATTGGAAGCAGGGTTTTGCGTCAGGTTTCGGGATCCTCAACCTCGTAAGAAGCATGTCGGCATAGTGTAGGAGGTCGAAGCGGTACTTGAGGATGTAAAACATATCAGACGTGTTGCCAAAGTCGTGGTCCGGACTTTCGATGAACTCCTTCAATTGTCCATAGTTGAGGGGGCCGTATCCTTTGGTCCAGGAACCTGGGCAAGCGCGAAGGAGTGATTGGGCCATGCGCTTGATGTATCGTTTTTGACTGATTGGATTGGCGCCGAAAAGGCCACCAAGTTGGCTACGGCTACCAACACGGCCGCCACTAAGCTCGCGAAACTCTCGTAGTGAAAGTGCGGAACTACTGCCTGTCAACGGCGCCGATCTGTCCAGACTAGAACCGGGTTCGACTGTCGATGGTCTTGTCTCGAGTTGATCCCAACGGGCCGCAAAGTGCGAGAGAGGTATGCCAGACCTGCCAGTCCAGGAACTAGACCAGTCATCGTCTTGAGCAGAGAAGCTGATCTCATGACGATCCCCGAAACGCTGGTCGACGCTGAGAAGCGCATCGTGAACGCTGCGCGAAAATTCATTATACGTCTCGGTTTGGGTTGGTGTGGCGCTTTTCGGTTGTTCTAGAGAGGAGACTAGTGGAGACGAGGCATCGGCGAGAGCATTAACTAGTGCTGATGCATAGATCGATCCACACAGACGAGAACGGACGCTTTTCGACCTCGTCCACGATTCGCTTTCATTATCTGGACCGGCAGCGGTTGAAGTCGTGGCGTTTAAGGAAACGCACACCGACCATCCTCCAGAGAAGCAGGCGGTGGAGATGACGGTTAGCGCAACATCATCGTTAGCTCCAATCATACGGCGAACATCTTCGATCTGCAGCATTGTTTCGTCGCCAAGAAATACCCCCTTCGTCTCCTCGTCTCCATGGCAGAACAGAAGCAAGAGAATAGGGGACCCAGTTTCCCTCGCAAGGCGGAATTCGGTCTGAAGTGCTTCCATTGCAGCATGAAGAAAACCATCTTCCGGCACTACGGTGACCTTGGTGATTTCGCCGCGATCTAGCAGATCTTTGCTGAGTACTATTTTGCGGTCTCGGCACGGGTTTCCGTGAAGAAACTCTTCGTATGTCTCGACTAATTCGCTGGCCGTCGTAGTCGCGAACCAGGTTTGGGAGCTTCCCAACCCTTTCAAGAGATAGTTGAAGGCAAAAAAGTCAGAGAAGAACCATCCATCAAGTCGAGGATTGGCATGTGCCTTTGGAATACCACATATCCCGATGATTCGAGTGTTGTGATAGATAATGGGGACAGTGTGTGTAATGAAGTGGGTAGGAGTATTAGGATCTTTTGAATATCCGCCGGTAACAAGTTCGGATGTCATTTTGAATATAAAGCCTTCTGAGGCGCTGGTAAGAGATCTCCGATAACAACGCTTTGACAAATGCCCGAGAAGGGAGGCAGGCTGAGGTCCTATACTGGATTAAATTTGTCATGATGTAATGGGTTTGCTTTGTTTGTGTAACTAGTATCGGCCCTAGGCGTTTTTGTGAATGCGTTTTTGGCTAGTATGTATTTTTGTATTTTTGTCAATGCGTTCCGCGGCCCGCCCAATCAAATTGCGTTCCACCGCTTTGTTATTGTTTAGGGATAGGTATCGGATGTTAGTTACAACGTCCCCTCCGATCAGAGAAACACTTCTCCTAGACTTGGAGTCAGGACGCAGGCTCGCCACGAACGTACATTACCAAACATCCCATCCTCTTTCTCAGAATCTTGGTGCAGTTAAGAAGGCTCCTTCATACAACAACAGTTTGTAGAGTTCTGCTTTAATCTGTAGACTGTGTCGGCTCTGCGCTTCATTGCGGTGGTATCATGTTTATCATTCACACTCCAAGACCTGCCAATCGTGATCGATTCCAATAATACCTAGTTACGGGAATGATATGTACGTACATACTTGCAAGTAGCAGGAGATTGGCATCAGCAACCGGGCAAAGAAAACTTGAATCCATGGACCATGGTGGACCTCTTCTTAGCCAGTCCGTCATATGTATGAGATCGGAAACCAATTGTTGTTCTTCTTGGTAAATCGGCTACTATGTATGTATCATATGATAGGGCTTTTCGGGCTCGGGATTCAACTTTCTTCACCGCACCGGGTTTTGTTGATTGGACGATAAAATCGATACTATGACCATAAATTATATGTTTACCAAGTCTTGATTCTTTTTCGCTTGATCTAAATCGGCGCCACTGTATAGGAGTACTATCACAGTAACTACGTAATAACAATGATGAAAGACTCTCTCTCTGGAGCATATGGGGCACTAAAAATCAGTGGGGCAACAATTAGAGTAATACTTATAGCAAATTATGCATTATTATTATCTATGTACTGCAGGCTACAGCGTTATCAAAGGATGAAGATCCCGGAAGCTGGGGTAGTCATGTGCATTTATCGGGCATATGTAGGTATGCAGGGACAAATGATGAGATCCGATGAGATCCCAATAAACTAATGCGCCATATATGTAGGCACCAATTTGGAGTTCTCCACCATAATCATCAAATAATATATTCTCAACAGGTGCATATACTCTACCTACACTGCCGTTCAACCTAGCTGTAGTTAGGTAGGTATATGTAGTACCACTTTCGCGGTCTTGTTTGACAAAATTGTATGATAACTTAACTAATAATGTGATTTGCTATAATATTTCTACTAACCGAAGTCCAGCTTTTAGAATTAATCATCATGATCTAGATCGATCTACATAGGATCCACGGATCACGGTGAGCCTAACCAGTGGATCCAGTGGGCCAGTGGCTCGTTAAAAAAAAAGGTTCCAAGGTTCATCATACTAACTAACTAGGAGCCGGGCGCTTGTCTAGCTTGTCGCCGACTCGCCGCCTTTCCACAAGGGTTCCACCGCGGTAAGCCAAGGACCGCGGAGTAAAAACACAAATGATAAAACCTCGAAAATTCCCCTGCGGCTTTTTCTTCTTGCCCCGCTCTCTTTCCTCCCACAATCCTCCATGTGTCTTGATTTTTTCACTACTTTTGTCTGTAAAAACCCACTAGGAGTGAAAGAAAAACACACCAGCAAGTAATCAAATGTCGGAAGAGCCAGACTCTTTGACCAATGGTACTCAGAATGGCAACTCGGGGTCTCCCAGAACCCCTAAGTTTACAGGCCTCGCCTTAACAGAGTACACCGCCAACCCGACGCCTCCATCCGAAAGAGAAGACCTGGGATTTTCTGACCGAGATGGAATTCCTGGCCCTCTGCTTCTCAAGAGAGATTGGGATATTCCCGATGAGTTTCTGCTTCCGAATGGCTATCCTGATGTGCGCAAAAAATAAATCTCTTTCTCCTTGATCCTATTCTTCTGAAATCCCACCCTCCGCCCCTGCCGCCAGCCATTTCATTAGGATAGGACCACTCATGGCTAACTTTGAGTGTGAGCTTAGTACCTCCGGTTGATATTGACCTCGCTTGTCTACGAGGTGGTGAACGAGACTCCATTACAGGATTCCATTAATCTCAGCAACCGGCTAGAATGCAAGGTTCTCCTCAAACGAGAGGATCTCCTCCCCGTTTTCAGTTTCAAGCTCCGCGGAGCTTACAATAAGATGGCCCATTTGGATACGAACAAACGATGGAAGGGAGTGATTGCTTGTTCTGCCGGTGAGAGTGGCCCTCTGTTCTTGATTTCTCGATGTTCCTGCTTAGAAGGCTCTGCTGCAAAGGCAACCATGCCCAAGGCGTTGCATATTCAGCGCGAAGACTAAAAATACCCGCCACGATTGTCATGCCTTCCGGAACGCCGGCCATCAAACATCTCAATGTTTCTCGCCTAGGCGGCGTCGTTGTTCTATATGGCAGTGATTTTGACGCCGCGAAGGAAGAGGCCCATCGATTAGAGAGACTGCATGGTCTCACCAACGTCCCTCCTTTTGATGATCCCTATGTGATCGCTGGCCAAGGAACAATCGCAGTCGAAATCCTTCGTCAGGCCAACTTGCAACGTCTAGAAGCTGTTTTCTGCTGTGTTGGAGGTGGAGGTTTGATTGCAGGCGTGGGTGTCTATATCAAGCGCATTGCACCTCATGTCAAAATCATCGGGGTTGAGACCTACGATGCCAATGCTATGGTCCAGTCACTTCAGAAGGGCGAAAGGGTACAACTGAATGAGGTGGGTCTCTTCGCCGACGGCGCAGCAGTGAGGGCAGTGGGTAAGGAGACATTCCGGCTCTGCAAGGAGGTTGTGGACGATATCATCCAGGTGACCACCGATGAGGCATGTGCAGCCATCAAGGACGTTTTTGAAGACACCAGGTCCATAGTTGAACCCGCAGGTGCGCTGGCCGCGGCTGGGCTGAAGAAATACGTGGCCACGCACCCGAACCCCGACCCGAGGAGAGAACTGGTGGCCATCACATCTGGAGCAAATATGGACTTCGACAGGCTCCGGTTCGTCGCCGAACGCTCCGCCTTAGGAGAAAAGAAGGAAGCGTTACTAAGTGTGACCATACCCGAACGTCCTGGAGCCTTCGCAGAGTTAGTGGAGGTCGTCCTGCCCCATGCCATCACTGCCTTCAGTTACCGCTGTGGCCCACCAGACTCTGCTAATGTGCTAATGGGTATCTCGTTGGCTACTTCCACCGGCCGTGAGGACCCTTCGAGCATCATTGCAGACATCGTGAAAAGCGGTATGAGTGCGGTAGACCTCAGCGATGACGAGCTGGCAAAGACACATCTTCGATATCTTGTTGGCGGGCGTAGCGGAGCCAAGGATGAACGGATCTTCATGTTTGAATTCCCTGAGCGACCAGGTGCTCTTGCCAAGTTCCTCACCACCCTCCGTCCACATCAGAATATCAGTCTCTTCCACTATCGTAATTTTGGAGGAGATGTCGGTAAAGTCCTGGCAGGGATCCAGTGCCCAGCCGCCGAAATGGCCGATTTAGAAGCCTTCCTTAAGGATCTGAGATATCCTTTCACTGAGTGTACGGACTCGCCTACCTACAAGATGTTCTTGCGTGAGGAGTGACCTTCTACTTTTCCTTCATTTTTCGTATATATATATGACCGAGGTAAGGGGCTTTGTGCAGGCTTGGGTGAGGTCGGGCGTTAACTCAAGAGGCTGGATTTACTATCTTCCATGGGCAAGTGAATATAGATGCCTATATTTTATTAAATACATCTTGTTCCAACTTTGTGACTTCAAGATCTAACGTGATTATCGTACACATACATCTTCTTGAAATTTGTATAACAAATATAAGGTCTAAAAGTTTCGTTGGAGATCGGATCATACTCGGACAGGGCTTGCCATTTGGGAACTATTGCATACTTTGGACGAAAGAAGAATTTCTTACTCCTGTCATTTTTATTAGTTTTGGAGGATTTATGTACATACGTCAGTTGTTGATAGATAGAAACACACTTTAAATTTCATATATAAATTTTGATTATTATCCTTGCTATAGATCCTATCCTTGACTTTCCAAAAACACAGAGGTTGGAACCTGCAAGTTAGCTGCAGCACAGCCATCTTTCCAGGCTCACAACAAGTCGTATAAACATGAGGTCACAGAATCTGTACTCATATGCATCAATGGAGTCATGGCTTGATCAGCTATCATACATAAACTGGTAGATAGATCATATGTTGTTTGGGCCATCAGAGCTACTATGTATGAACAATATCAACCTAACGATAAGATTAAGATACAATTCTCATTCAACGTTTGACAATTTCAGAAGAAGAGTATTTTATTACTGAGGGGTCAATCCGTCTTACAGGATTGAAATCGCTTTTACTCTCATCATAATAATAAGAAAGTTCGTTCATACATCGAGCCAGTTCTACAAGTTCAAAAATCTGTCAAAAGAGACACCGAAAAGTGTATGATATTAACGCTCACTACATTCTAATCATTTCAGACCTTTTTGCTCCGTTCGGTCCATTGGAAAACTCGCAGATTCTGATTGGCAGGAATTTATTATTATCGTATCAGACAGGTAGGTATTGTACATACATTAGTTAAGGAATAAAACACAAAAGCAAACAAACAACTCCCATTATCTATTATATTATATATGATATCCATTATTCAGGGCTTCAGCCTTGTACGTCAAGCAGGACGCCCTGGACTCAACGGAATAGAACTGTTGTTTGGGTGAATCATCAGACACCACTCTTCGAGCCCTCCAGAAAAACTGAGTCGCCTTAATCTTTTTCTGGACGTCTTTGTTTCTTTTATCACGAAGTTCGAAATATTGAGAGGGGACCACAACTCTGAGCTTCTCCAGCATAGTTCCTCGCTTGCGCGCAAGCTCGTCGAAAGGATCTAGGCACGTGGCAATGTTGAGTTTGCATTCCCATTCCCCTATGGCAATGAAGACCTCGTGTAAATTGGGTAGCTCAAGCAAAAACTTCCAGAACAAACGGTTCATATTTTCATCTTCATAGATCACCCTCCAGCGGACCTCCAGGGACCTGATGGCTTCAGAGTAACGCGGAGGCAGAGGAGTGAGAAATGCCACGAAGTCATGATGATCGAAGAACTGGAAGTTTGTGGTGCTATACAAGATCATGATGCCCTCCGAGTAGCTGCCACAGTATGTCAGATTTGGTTTCTTTGACTATTTGTGTTTTCACCCTGTGCTTAAATTTTTTGGCACTTCTTTAGGCTAGGGTTTATTTTCATAACTATCTGAAAAGAAAGAAGAGGAAGGAACAACTCACGCCTGACGGCAGGTAAGAAGAATTGACATGTCAAGCCGGGCATACTTAAAAACACGATCAGAGCAGCAAACCATGTGCTGCATATAATCTCTCTGAATATATCGATCTCGACAACAAACCCGATGAAACCATTTGAGTAGCAAGTCACCGTTCTCATCGAGTATGAAGTTACGCCAGTGTCGTGTAAGATGCACGGTGCGGTATCCGAAAAGATGCTCGTAGATCAACAAGCGGACTTCCGTTGGTAGTCTGGTGAAGAAGATGGGTTCGCCCAGCTGCGTGTCGCCGGTGCACTGCTTCAACTCAGTAATAGGATGCTTCTTCGAAACCGACATGATTGTATGTACATGCACTAAAGGATTGCTAGGTATCTTGTTTAGTGCTGATGATATGTACTATAGAGTCGAAAACTCTGCGTGAATACTATTGACATATAAAATTCAGCTTGGGATCATTACTCAAATGAACAATTGTGTTGGAGGAAGTCATAATAAATAGTAATGATAGTTTCAATTCTTCGAAGACGCGTTCGCGTGACGCGTCTGCAGGCCTTAGCGCGAAAAGTCGTGATTCCCTATTAACCCAATATGTACTAGTAGTTAGGAATGCGGCGCGTGCAATGTTGACATTTGGGAAATGCCTTTCCCCGTGTTCTTCTCAACCATTTCTCATCTTCATCTTCTCACATCATTTCCGTGTGCCCTTTTCCCGACAAATTTTCCTCCGTCTTTTTCTCGCCATTTTCTCGCCTTCATTTCATTTCTAAAAAACTCAATACTACCTAGAAGCCACCATGTCTCCACCCCCCAAAATCTTCAAGCGCGAATCGGTATGTATAACTCGATTCTCAGTCGATTCAGTCATACATTGGCGTCAGTCATCAGTCTCTGAACCCATTTTTAGAGTCAAATAGAATCTGCCGAGGAGCAGAGAAGCTCCAAGCGACCCTTCCAAGCTTCCTCTCCTTTGCCTGAGTCACGCAGCGTGTCCCCCCAAGCCGCGACTTCACCTTCACAGTCACGCAGGTCATCGTACTCTGATGACCTAACGCCTGAGCAGATGGAGGCCTTGCAGATGATCCAACAAGAGGACCCGGAGGATCAAGAGGAAATGGAGGAATTTATGAAGGTCTGGCTGTTTTTTTTCTATTCTAATACGCTCCACTTCCATATTGGAGCAGATGGTAACAGCTCACAGGGAAGCCTAGAGTACAAACTTGGTAAAATATATAAAGCTATGCTAAGAAGTGAACGTGCACTTGCACGTCTGATGGAGGAAAGGGGCCTAGAGGCGGTAAGTGCTATGTCCTGGCTCTCGATTTATTCGTATTTTTCTGATTCTCAAAGATGGACGAGCCCCATGATTGCAAACATTGTCGGAAGTGGACATGATTTTTGCGGAGATGGACCACAATTGGTAAAGACTCTCATGGATTTGCAATCATTCACAGTGCAGCTATTAATGCTCGTGTTCTTATACAGGGAGTTTTTCCAGCAAGACGTCGACGAGTACGGCTTTGCTCTGACGGCCAGATGATCAATCCCGCATTGGAGTAATATGGCAGGGAGATGGAGATGTCGGCTTCGTCTTACTTGGTATATAGCAATATTAATCTAATATTTGTTCATTGCGATCGCGATCCGTGTTTATTTAATTATTTGTAAATGAGTCCCAGCCCTGAGGATAAATGGATGCCATTATGGGCTAATGACTTAAATTTTCTTTTACAGATTCAACTCGTCGTAAGGCTTCCTTTCTCCGAGCGGTTGAATTCTTACGCTCCTCCTTGCCCTGATTCTGTCACTGCGCCCAGGAGCTCCTTTAGCTGCTCCTCAGCACCTTCTACCGCAGTTGTCCCGTCTGCGCCAACATGATGAACCGATTCTTTAATTGGTCGCATTTCGACCTAGACGGTCTGTGGCCGCAGAGTCTGTACAGTGATCGGATCTGTGAAAGAATTGAAGCCCGCTCGGCTCATGAAGGGTCAGTCTTTGTTGGAGCCGACTTAAGATGGCCGGCATGGGGGAAGAAGTCAAAGGAAGGGCCGCGCCGAGACGATATCATAGACAGCGGATAAAGACATGATGATATATGTATAGCCCCCTCGACGAAATCGGTTAGTTACGATGGAGGGTAATCCGAGTGAACCGATCTGTCATAGACTCATAAATATTCAGTTTCTTAGAGTTGATTACAATGTTACATTTCTGTTTGTTTACTACGTATTGCACTCTACTCTCACTATCTCTGCTGACCTCTGTTATCCATGTGCAATAGCTGGAGTAAATAACTCGGAAACAAACAAAGCGAGAACGAACGATCCTTCAAGCCTACTTTGAAGGAAACTCCTAGCTTTAATCTGTTGGAAACTATGCTGAGAGCAATGCTTCCATATCGGTCAGAAATCGCAAAAGTTCTTTCTCCAGCCGTCCTTCACAAGATGATACCTAACTATCATCCATAGGCTCATATTCGACCTCCGTCACATTATCCTGCAGCGCTAGCCAGCATGCCATTAAAAACCCTTCTGTTGCCCGCCATGCTCTTCCACTTGGGGGAACGGAGGTGCTGGAATGCCGTAGTGGACATTCCTGACGTATATATATCACGCCATTCGAAATAGAATATGGTCAGGTGTGGATGGCGACTCTCAATCAAGTCTTCCTCGACATCTAATCCTATCGAAGGTCCAGTCCTTGTACCACAGATGCGTGGTACATACACAATTCCAGGAAAAGCCGATGAGAAAGTTGGGTGAAGATTGGGCTGGGTGTAACGGCATTTAATGTTGGCGATTTATCATCGTCGCGGGAAACCCCTGCTTTTTACCAGTGGCGGTTTATCATCATCGTGGGAAAACTCTTCGAAGAGTCGGATAGATTCAATCGGAAACTTGCAGTCGTAGACCATATGTACTTAGTCTCAAGCTGAGTCTCAAGATGAAAAGTAGTTGGGAGTTTGGAAACGCTCAGGACCGATTGACGTCTTTGGGCGAATATGGAGCAAAGAGAGTGCACGGACCTCCGTTTGTTTGTTTGTTTGTTTGTGGCGCTTAGTTACTCTAGTGGTCTTTAGGGCGGGCTTTCTCCATTTGTCTTTCTCTTTCTCTCTTTCTTTCCCTACCTATGATATGTATGAAGCGTCGACATACCCACACCTACGATATGTTTAGTTTTCTGTCTGCAGGCTGCCTACTGGTTTGAGCCATCACATAAAACTAAACATCCAACAGCATCATCGTCTGTTGCATGTTCCCACTGTGCCCATCACTGGCACAATCACCAGGACCCGTGTCTCCGCTGTCTTCCCACCAGGAATCATCGGAATCTCTAGAACCTACACAAGAACCTGCGTCTCTCTCCGCTGTGTCATTATGGTTTGTCTACATGTCGAACAGCAGCGTACCGCTAGAACTCGAGTCCCACCGTTGTCCTTTTTTTTTCGCTTGTGCAGTACCAACCCTGGATTGCCGACCGAGAAGTCGAGCCGCAGCATCCACCAGAACAATCAGTTGTGGCATTGGCCACACTATTTAGAACCCTATGTAGGATCCTCAACCCGCTGCCAGCGCAACTCGTTGCAGTTGCACCTCGCCTCTCCGTTCCGCAACTCGTGACAGTTGCACCTTGCGTCTTCGCCATGCGTTTGCTTCTCTGCCCTGCGTTCGCGTCTCTCGTCGTGCGTTCGCCTCTCTACTGTGTGTTTGCCTCTCTGCCGTGCGTTCCCGTCCCTTGTTGTGCACCCGATGTGATGAGGGATTTTGCGAAGGAGATGTGGGTAGGGAAGCAATGGGCAGACCAGCGGTTCATCGTTCGCCTCTCTCGCCGTGCGTTTACCTCTCTGCCGCATGTTCGCCTCTCTTGTCGTGCGTTCGCCTCTTTGGCCTCTCTCGCATAAGACAACTGCTCACCAGCCAAGGGAGATGCTGGACCTGCGCCACCGCAATAGGGATGCCTGCTGCCCGAAACTCAAGGGCACACATACATTGGCCAAAAATCCTATCCGTCCTACAACACCAGGGAGAGATCTTGCGGATGTCATCGTTCTGAGCAGTAGCCCGCCAGCTCTTCAAACGGCGTCTTCTCGGACTTTGCCACAGCTCGATCGCACGAGCGAGGTAGCTCGGCAGAATTCTATCGCGAAAACGAAACAAACAAAAGCACAACGGTCACACGCGGGATCGGGTCCCATTTCAAATCGCAAAAGTGAAAGCAGCCGAAACCAGTCATTGGTATCACAAGGGTTCAAGGTCAATATACGTACCTGCTATGGTATAATTGATGATCCTGACCTGTACCTTTTGCAATGACTGGACGTCCCTTTTGATGGAGGACGATTTCTTTCGTCCTACCAACCTACAAACACTAGGTAAGATCTCATGCATTATGATTATCTCTCATGACTAACTATATACAGAAAAAGATCTCTTTGAAGACCGGATTGGCGGAGGTCACCTCCATTGAGATGTTCATCGAAGAACATCTCATGCCCGGAATGCGGGAATTGGTTCTTTCCGCCGGCTCCCTTCGGATCGGCTGAGGCTTGGGCAAGATTAGCGTCCGGACACCATGTCTCTTACATAGCGCAGCACACAACTTCTCGCTTGGATTCTCGCTTAACATACCGTTCCAAGGAGTGGATCCCGGAGACAGACTCCTTGCTCAGGGATACCCCTGATCAATCAGGGCTCCCATCAATTTTAACTCAAGTATCTTATATGCTCAGAGATCTGGCGGACGTGCTTCGGGTGGAGGCGGAGAATAGGCCCAATGGGGACGCCGATGTGTGGCAACGGGTCCATGCATTGTGGAGATGCGAGAGGGGATGTCCGGCTAACAATCCTGATGGGGTTTGCTGGAGGAACTCTGCCCAGTAGCATTTTAGGCTGATGGTTGCTGACATCACTGAGTGGTGCGATGCCATCACCCAATTGAAGGGGTTACGCCGAACCTACCCCCGCAATCCCTCGTCGACAAGCTTGAGGGTAGGGCCGCCAACAGAGCTGCCCGAAGGCAGCCCATGCCGTCCACCGGGTCCGCACCAATCATCATTAATAACAATTATGATCATAATCCTGCCTGTATATAGACCACCTCTACCTCGACCTTTCCAGGAGCCGCTGGCGTTGTGGGAGAGGAACGGGGTAAAGGAGGGCCTTTTGCAAACACTCCAGGAACTTCAAGGTAGCGAAGGAAAAGGGCTGGCTCCCCCCCCCCCTTCCGACGAAAATACTGCAACAACCAGAGCAAATCCTACACCAATAGTTATTCATGACGAAACATATTATGACGCAGGTGAATTAACGGGGAAGAAAGGGAAGAAACTTCCCCCGATTTCATATCCTGTTGTCTACAATGGTCTCTTTTGAATCCGTTCCAGTGCCCTGCCGGAGCCCATCTACTAATCGTCGGACTAAAGTGGGGTCCTCCTACGTTGCTTCGCTCCTAGTCGGCGGAAGCAATGTTGTAATGGCAAGCAATGCTGCAAAGCTACGGCAAATTATTTAGGTACCACCACATATGAGTTTGCACGCAAGGTACAACGTACAACGTACATCCGAAAAAAAAGTAGAACGTTTGGCTCGCTAACAAACTCACGCGTCTTCGCGTTCT
>NPHW01005956.1:451-12706 GCA_002240705.1 Elaphomyces granulatus | reverse complement strand
TCATCTTTCCTGCCGGCCGTGGGCGGATCCATTACAATATGTTTTCATGGTCGCTAGATGGTCTATCAAAAATCTTGCGACGAGATATGTACAACCTCGGAGATCCTGGGAGCATGGTGAATGGTGTACCCGATCCAGATCCATTAGCCTCTATAAGATATTCTTGCGTGTTCTGAGTCGATCATCTGTGCAACGCTGATGATCAGAGCTTAGATCATAGGGAGAAGCTATCTGATGATGGGGCAATCTTTGTATTTTTGAAAGAGCATCTCCTCCACTGGCTTGAGAGTTTAAGCCTTTTATATAAGCTTTTAGATGGAGTACTATCAATCAGAAAGCTTTTACATAAAGTCCAGGTATGTCAGATACCGCCTGCGTTATATCCTGATACTAAATGATAAATGATACCAGTCTAAATCTACTACAAATTCCCGGCTTGTCAGATTCTTAGAGGACGCTGAAAAGTTCGTACTCCGTTATGGATCAATTATAGAGCGAGCTCCTTTGCAGACGTATGGCACCGCGCTTGCATTCAGTCCAACGAGGAATGAAGTCAAAGTCCATCATTGGAAGGAAAGATTATCATTCATCAAGAATGTTATAGGTATTAGAGAAGACTGGGATCCTTGTCTGCAGACACTTGAGGGCCACAACGATTCGGTCGTTGCTGTGGCCTTCTCACCAGATAGCAACGTCCTTGCATCAGCTTCAAAAGACAAGACGGTGCGGCTCTGGGATGCCTCTACCGGGGCCTGGAAACAGACACTCGAGGGCCACAGCGATTGTGTCAGTGATGTCGCCTTCTCGCCAGATGGTAAGGTCCTTGTATCAGCTTCAGATGATAAGACAGTGCGTCTTTGGGATGCCACTACCGGGGCCTGGAAACAGATACTCGAGGGCCACAGTGATTGGGTCAATGCCGTAGCCTTCTCGCCAGATGGCAAGGTCCTTGCATCAGCTTCATCTGATAAGACAGTGCGGCTCTGGAACGCCACTAACGGGGCCTGGAAACAGACGCTTGACGACCACAGCGATCAGGTCAAGGCTGTAGAGTTCTCATCAGATGGCAAGGTCCTTGCATCAGCTTCATACGATGATACAGTGCGGCTCTGGGATGCCTCTACCGGGGCCTGGAAACAGACACTCGAGGGCCACAGCGATTGTGTCAATGATGTGGCTTTCTCGCCAGATGGTAAGGTCCTTGTATCAGCTTCAGATGATAAGACTCTGCGGCTCTGGGATACCACTACCGGGTCCTGGAAACAGACACTCGAGGGCTACAGCGTTTGGGTCAATGCTGTAGCCTTCTCACCAGATGGCAAAGTCCTTGCATCAGCATCATCCAATGAGATAGTGCGGCTCTGGGATGCCACTACCAGAGCCTGGAAACAGACACTCGAGGGTCACAGTGATCAGATCAATGCTGTAGCCTTCTCGCCAGATGGCAAGGCCCTTGCATCAGCATCATCCGATAAGACAGTGCGGTTCTGGAATGCCACTACTGGACCCTGGAACCAGACACTCGAGGGCCACAGTGATCAGGTCAATGCTGTAGCCTTCTCGCCAGATGGCAAAATCCTTGCATCAGCTTCATCTGATGAGACAGTGCGGCTCTGGGATGCCCCTACCGGGTCCTGGAAACAGACACTCGAGGGTCACAGCAGTTCAGTCCATGCTGTAGCCTTCTCACCAGACGGCAAGGTCCTTGCATCAGCTTCATTTAGGACAGTGCGGCTATGGGATGCAATTACCGGAACCTGGACACAGACACTCGAGAGCCATAGTGGTTGGGTCAATGCTGTAGCCTTCTCACCAGATGGCAAGGTCCTTGCATCGGCTTCAGGTGATAAGACAGTTCGGCTCTGGGATGCCACTACCGGGGTCTGCAAACAGACGCTCGAATTCAACACAACTACTACAACTCTGTTGTTTTCAAAAGACGGTCGCTGTCTGAAGGCTGACCGAGGGCTGTTAAGTCTTGACTCCGGCTCACATGACACATTTCTTCATCAGGAGAAATCGATATGTACAATATCTGTTAAAGATGAATGGGTGACTCAAGATGGACAGAATCTCCTCTGGCTTTCACCGGATTACAGAGCAACATGTTCGGCCCTCTTTAGGGATATGCTCGCTTTAGGACATACATCTGGCCAGGTGACTTTGCTCGAATTTGTCTTATCCTGACACGCCTACTCTTCTAATATTTACGTCTTGACAGTTAGTCATTCGGGCTTTTTTTTTTTTTTTTAATTCTTAACTCTATTCAAAAGAAGGGCCTGGGAGGGAGTAGTTCTATTACAACCAAGGTATCTTGAATCTCGTAAATTATATGACTGAATCATCATATTGTAATGACCGTGTCGTTAATTACTACATATTGTACTTTTTAAATCAGAAGAACACTTCCGCAAATTTAACGACCGGATCATGCCAACATTTGAAGTTGTCCCCAAATCTGTACGGCACGTTATTCCAGCTCTGCTGCCCTTATTTTTCAATCGGGAGATAGAGACCTTCCAAGTGAACTAGAAATTACAATACAACAGGCCTCGACTAAGCCGATTGGTGTAAATGCCGCACTTCGAACACGTCGCTCCATTGACTTCTCCGAACACTTGAAGAACTTTCTTCGATTTCTGTAGTTAGGTAGTTTCCCAAAATCAGGCGGGTTCGTGACCTCCCACTGATTGGCGTTGTTGCTCGTTGTATTATTGTAGCCGCTCCGCTTTCATGATCAGAGCATATCGCAAATAGGTACTTTGCTTCCGTTCGTAACCTCAGACCACGGCTGAGGGCACGAGGTAATGCTTCTGTAAACTCGACGGTATCCCTGGTTAGCTTTCTGTTATAACGATATAAAAGTTGCCGTACGGAGTGAAGGTTCCCTGTTGTATTGCCATCTCGATGCGTGCGATTGAGTAAATAAACATGTACTAGTACTACCTACCTAGGTAGGTACAGTGATGGTTTCCTTCTAGGCAATTTTGAACTCGTCCTTATTGAGCGTGATTTGTTCTTCACCAAACCCCCTGCGTTTGATGTAGAGGTCCGCAGATATATAGATCTAAGATTTCTAGCCCATGAAAGTAGGCCTGGCAGGCTTCAATGCATTTTCCTTTCTTGACGGTTAAAGACCTATCGTAGAAACCCTCATCTTTCGTGCCCTTTCAATCTCCTTTGTTAATTAAATAGCATCTCTTTCTCGGCGAATGTTACGTCAATGGCTTCATGAGCGGAGAAACCATAAAGGACTATCAGGAATGAAAAGTTCATGCACAATGCTTTCATTCAAGACAATGACGACCTATCCAAGCCAAGGGAACTTGAAAGACGGATATGGACCTGCGACTACTATCATGAATCACTTTTTGCTTCCTTGCTCTCCTCCACCTTGGTCCAAAGACGACCACCGCCCACCAGCACGCGCTCATTCCTACCCAAATGAAAGCGATCAACGTGCTGGTCCACCCTATGCCCAGAGAATCGAGCATCAGGTTGCCGACCCCTACACCACCAGCACCGAGCAGACAACGGACAAGGTTAAACGCCGCGGCCGCAGCCGCAGGTCTTTCGGGATTGATGTCAATCACCAGCGCGGTAAGAGGCTGAAATGCCGCCGAGGTGCAGAGGCCCATATTGAAGAGAAGCACAAGAATGGCTGGTAGTGGTGGATGCCGCAAACCCATGACCCAGCCGTACGGTATGGTCGACACGCTCGAGAGGTATACAAACGCCAGAGACACCTCCAGCCGCACACGCTCGATGGGAAACTCGTCGATATCCTGCTGCCGGTTTTCGACGATTTCGACGCCCAACGCTCGGGCATGCCGGCGGAAATTTGCATCCATGATTCGACTGATCACTGGTCTAATGAGCAGCGGGCCGAAGCCAATGGGGAGGTAGCAGAGTCCGATTTGTACGGAGTTGAACCTGTACGTTAACGCGAGCTGCTGAGGTAGGCCGATGATGATGATGTAAAAGCCGGCGTACAGAAAGCCGCCAAAAAAAAGGATCAGGAATGACTCTTTCTCTACGAGGATTGGGAAGCTGGAGAGAAGGCTGGGGCGGTCCTTCGAAGATCTCTCAGAAGGGTTCTCAGCTACGGTTGACGTCGCTCTACGCGACTTGATATATGCAATGATCGATCGGTTCCAGGGCTGCGGCGAAAGTGAACCATTGTAGACGATATTCCGACATGTTTCAGGCACGAAGAGCAGATATATCAGCAGCATCACACCACCGAAGATTGCCAGGAACCAGAAGATTGACCTGCACCCCAGGAATTGATTCAACAGGCCACCGATCAAGGGCCCCAGGGTAGGACCCATCGAGCTTCCTAGTGCGGCGAGACCAATGTAGCTGCCTCGCTGCTGTCGTGTAGCAACATCCGAGACCACGGCACTCGATAGAGCCGTTGTGCCGCTGCTACCACCGCTCTGCACGCAGCGCAGGATGAGCAATGCGACGAAGTTTGTCTGCAAGGCAAGCCCGACATTTGCGGCGACGAACAGCGTGAACGAGAGGAAATAAGCTGGTCGACGTCCGATTCGGTCGGAGATCCCACCTACGATCGTTGGCGCAACACCTTGAAAAATCTGCCCAGAAATGATCAGTCTTTGACATAATAAGAGAGTGATAAGGCTACCATATACGTTGTGATAGTCAAGTTAATATTCGTCAAGGACGGTGTTTAAGTCTCTGGCCAGAGTTAGCATTGCGGGGTAATAGATACTCGACGAAACAGGCGACGCAAAGGCAGCTAGCGATGCAATATACACATATACCAAACGCTGCCATTTTGGAAAGATGGAATATGGTGGCTCTGGTTGATCCGGCGCATTCTTGTCGGCGGGCTTTTCGGCCATATTGATTCGAAGTTCCATCAAAGCCTCAAAGTTGACAAATGATTTTTCAAGAGTCTTGAAGACTCGCTCTAAAGTCACGCAGAAGCTGCCATCTTACAGTCTGCAAGCAAGGCCTCGAAATAACTCTCCTTATCTATCCCATGAACAAGTACAGAATACTGCTCGCACATAAATTTACATCGACATATAATAGTACTTAGATGCACGATCTTTTGGTTCATCAACAACTTGTTATCTGCATCGGACACCCTCAAACGTTTACGATGAGCAAAACCGCGTTGATCCTGCTTGACTTGCAGAAAGGCACCCTAGAGCGCTTCAAGGACGACACGACCAGCTACTACTTGTCGCGCGTATCAGAAGTGATCAAAGCGTCGCGTGCGGCAGGTATCAACATCATTTATATTAAAACGTGCTTCAGACGTGGCCACCCTGAAATCTCAACGCGCAATTTCTCGGCGGCTAAAGTGGCCTCGCTCTCGCACAGCGGCTTTATTGAAGGCGATGCATCAGTAGACATCTCACCGGTGGTTGCGCCTCTTGAGCGCGACATCGTAGTGACCAAGCGACGCGTGTCGGCCTTTTCTGGCAGCGACCTGGACTGCGTGCTTCGCGGCCTCAATGTCAACAATCTGGTCCTCGTGGGCGTGGAGACAAGCGGCGCCGTTCTCTCTACAGTCCGTCAGGCGGCAGATTTGGATTACAGTATGACTGTTATTGGAGATCTTTGTTTGGATTTGGATCCAGAAGTTCAACGAGTGTTAGTCGATAAGGTCTTTCCCCGACAGGCCAGCGTGCTCTCGACTGAGCAATGGATCAAGGACGTTAGCAATAAGGCAAGGGGTAACATTCATGCATGAGAGATCAGAGGGTAGTACTTTATGTTGCCCATGTCTGCCTCGTTGTATTCAAACTTAACCTGACATTTCCAAAGTCAAAGTTACAGCATCGATTTTTCATCTTTACCGAGGCCTGAGCGTTGCTGCACCCATATTCACTCTTTTGGGGAGTCTGTGATTCAAATTGATTGATTAATTGGCCCGAATAGGCAAGCGGAACTATCATAGATTGAAGCCAAGTAAACTCCCTACAATGGCAGGATATCGTCATTTCAAGTTATTGGTTTAACAGGTGGACTCGACAGTGTCAAGCTATGTACATACCTACTCTAGCTTGGTAGAGCACTTGTATCACGTACTCTACATCATGAATTGCCCAGGGGTCTTCGCTATTCTTCTTTAATCGCCTCCTTTTCAAGTCAAGATCTCTTCTGTCCATTATTGTTTATACTATTCGTAGTATCTAACTTTAGTATCACCCCTTGGACCATGCTATTGCGGTATTACATGTCACACCGGACGAAAAGAGGCGCTCTGGTATGATCTTCCGCGAAGCGGACGGGGACGATTCGGAAGGGGATATATCATGGCGAGTGACCTAATCGCAAAGACGAGCTGGTCAGAGAATGGGGCTTAAAGGGCTTTGCGATGTCGTTTAATGGTTTTATTAACTACTAATAGTATAGTATAAGTATGGGGTAGACAAATTCCTGTTTAGATAGACATCATTCATATACATCACAACAATCACACAGGATATGAACCAACATCATTCCATCTTATGAGCAGAGAGGACAATAGGTCATTACACTGTAACAATACAACCTGTTTAATAGAATGAAGTGAAATGGTTTCTTCCAGCCCCCTCAAACATTAGGTAGGCAATCAGAAATTGGGGAACAGTACATAAAACATTTGAATCCTTCAGTTACAACGTCCTACCTTGTTCTTACGTAGTTAGATTGAGGCTCCGCCAATCTTAAATAAAAACGTTAATAAGTAGAAGACGTCAGAATTTTAACTCGGAAAAAAGATATCAGCGTCTTTCCCGAAGCTCAAGATCGTCATTATCAGTTTCGCGCTTTTCTGTATCGCTCCGATTTTGCTTCTTCGAGGTGTTGGTCTTTCACAGGCGAGAAATTTTATTAGCTCATGGCCTTCCTGTAACTATTTGCTATAGTATGTCGCCACTTGAAGTTGTAAATGGGCAAGGACCCATATCCCGAAATTTTCAATATTGCCCAGGCAGGCCCTACTACATACAAGTGACATATTCGGCGGATAACATCGACCCCAGATAGGGGAACTTGACCCGTCAGGGCCATACTCTGTCAAACAAACCTCTCCACATATAATAGTCTATAGCCTCAGTGCTCCAAAATATCCTGACACCGAACGGCGAATACGTCCGAATCTGACGGTGACACGGAAAGGCATCCATCCGATCGATCCAGACCAGACATGCCGACAAGAACAAGATGCTCCGGGGTACTGGGGAAGGTTGTTCTCATGCGGGCGGGTGCAGCACTGCAGATAGAACTGCACAGTGCGAGAAATGCTTCCTTGTTGAGCACATCGATACCTAGTTGTTGTGTCAGACACGCATTTGTTATTTGATAAGCGAAGGGTCCGGAAGCAAGCAGCCCATCTCCCGGCGGGGTAAACTGCAAAACGGATGTATGAGGATCCACCAAACCACAACTTACCACCGTGGGATCCAATTGCAAGAAGGATAGAGTAACTACTCTATCATAGTAAGCGCAGAACGGGGGAACCCGCGGGGAACAACCCTAGATATGATGTCTAGACTAATTAGAACAAGTTTTACACCTATGATACACATAGGCGGCCCCTGGCAAACCTCACTATCTAATAAAAGGCAATCTAGTTCGGGTTCCTGTAGGCAGTGTCTTGGGGGGTAGGAACCCTCGCACTGAGTAAGATTGTCCAAAAGCTAGGTTATACATAATACGATTACACCATTATTATTATTACGTAGTACTACCTACCTAACCATCGATATCCATGACCTTGCTATGTATGTACATATTAGAATTCTTCTTGGCGGCATATGCTACGTATACTTATTAGTTAGTTACACATCATGGCCTTTCAAGAATTAGTTTTCCGTTTTCCTGCATATCATTACTGTCGGAACCCCTCAAGTAGTATGTATATAGGTAAACAGTTAGCACTTAAAATTTTTTAACAAAAGCGATTCTCAATCGAACATATTACCCAACAACATAGGTACTAATGTTGTTCCTTGGCTGGAATGCATGCACTTGATGCCTGAAAGCTAAAACAGACCTCCTGTCACCTGAGGTGCGAGGGTTCCGTTAATACGAGTTCAAGTAGTGATCAAAGCCTTCGCCGCAGCAGGAAAGGATTCGAAATTGAGTATCTCATACATTAGTGATACTGGTGAGCTGCAGACAGCTAAGCCGCAGATGGCACAATCCTTTTCTGTGAAACACGGGAAGGGTAGGTAGAGAATGGCAAGCGTCTATTCCCGCAAGCTATTCTGCGAAACCCAGGCAGTGGCTATAATAAGCGTATAATTGATTTTCGGTGGATGGGTAGAGCTGAGGGCTTTCCACAATTGATTGAATTGCTTTGATAACTACCTACAATAATGAAGCTGCCAGTGCATCACCTTCTTGTGAACTTCCTATTCCTCTTGACATTGGGCCAGCCGGAGTGGTTAGGCCACAAAACTGTATATTCTCCCCCGTGATATGATAGAAATCATGTCTCTCGTAACCTATCTAAATAGGGCTCTGCAGGGAGACTGTGGGAATGTCAATCCAGTGGACACTCAGCTCATCATGGAATCTCCAGTCTCAACGTCTGGTGTTTTTCCAGGATATAAAAAGGCAAACACTCCTAGGCATGTTCAACGCGTCTGAATTAAGACATTCGCGTTGCTTATTGAATGATAGTAAACTCCTCAATGGAATATGGAATGATGACGCGAACTACGATGCTATTGTAGCTTTTCTCAACAACACTTTCTGCACGCAACAAGCAAAAGACAACGGCAAAACGGTCGCATTACTGAATGCATATAAATACTTCGCTATTGTTTGGACCCTGTATCCCCTGTCTTGTTACATCGAACAATCAAGCTCTTATTCTAACTTTTATTACTGAAGCAAGATTATTTTTATTTGGTTGATCTTAATAGATTCGACGTTGTGGCAACTACGAATCATTCAGGAACCTTTGCCAACTACACAAAATTGCCTAAAATCTTTTATGACCAAATTATCAATCCTACTTCTATTAATGTCAACTTTACTCTTGACTGGTATTCTACTCTCATTGAGAAGGTGCTTAAAGACATGCATGTCGACATTGATTGTGTTAACAAGAACAATGCCCAAACATCATACATGAATTGGCTTCTAGAAAGCGGTTATAATGAACTTGAAATGAGGGTCAAGAGCATTGCATGTTTATATGTGGGCCCACATTTACTTCAAATCCAACCCCTAGTCATTATTAACTTTCCATAGGGATGGAGTCAGCTCGCTTACCACCTCAACACATCCGAGTTCCAGAACAACGGAACGGCCAAAAGTATGTTTGCCATCATTAAACGAAAAAGCTTTTCAATTACATAGAGCATGACAATAATGAATATAAGATCCACTATTCAACGAAACCTTTATCTGCTCAAATGTTAACTTCACGCCTGACGGTCTTATCGGTAAGTTCGCTGTGGCTTCAAACCATCGAATGCAGCTTCTGATTAACGTCAACCTAGCATTCCTCAACAATACAGACTATTACAACTTGTATAAAAATAACAAGACACATTATAATGATTTATTTCAGACAGGTCTCTGGAATGAGATTGCCTTTTTCAATAGTGCTATCGGTCAAACAATTGATCCCAAATGTGTCCATTGAATAGTATTGTTTCTAAAACGTGCCGATAAGTGAGACTTTGGAAAAGAGCTCATCTGCCTACTCAACATCATTTCAGGAGACGCAATTTACGCGCGATATGATACACTACTTACGATCACGACTCTGATCTATAAATAGGTTATTGCAGCCGCTATAAGAAATGTTGGAATGTGGTGTTTGTTTTTCGTTTGAATGTTCTGACACTCCTTTCCTCAACCAAAGCCCAAGTAACCCTGGAGCTTATTTTCCTTGATCTAGTGAATATTATGAGTCAATTGGATTAGTATGATGATACGAAATAATGTATCTATGATACTTGTACTTGAAGAGCTCGCGAGGCTGTCCCATCTTTCTCCTTCATCATCCTCGGCTTTTTACCCACCCATCTCTCTGTAAAAATATGCATGTATGTAGACATGCTCCCATAGGGAATAAATGCTCTGAGTTTTAGGAAGGAGGACCTCTTTTTGGGCAGGGTAGGCAGCTGGATGCCGGCGGCGCTAGCGAGGGCAAATCACTAGGCGGCCCTAAGTCGTACGACCACCTACATACCTGGTATCATAGCTTTGCACATGAGGCCTTAGGGCTGAAGATCACCTGACTTGCCCGGTATGATAGGTGCTCACTTAAGGCGATGTGCTCTGGAGAACCTTTCCCGTGTTTCCCGGTCCGGCCTTACTCCTGGATTTATATAGCTGGCTGCTGGTGTATGAAGCCGCCTAGACTCTGTATGGAGATTCGTGGATGGCAGTGAGGCGCGATGGAGATGTGAATAAATCTCCAAATCCGAAACCAGACTGAGCATCTTTATAGTCAGGCCATGCATCGCTGGCGAAATCAATGACTGTACAAAAAATATTCCCGTTGATCTGAGGTTTTAGATACTGATAGATTATTGGATAATTCGATTGTCCGTGGAGACAATGCTTCCCCGTATTATTGATAATGCCATTTGCATCCCATCGAATAGTGTACCGAGCTTCAAGAGCTTCGCAAATGCCCTAGAGAAATGATCAAATCTTGTCATTTGCGTGCTGTTTCGGCCATCGAAGGAATATCAGTGACTCAGGACTTACGGTATTCTAGTCGATGTGGCCGCCGCCAATGATCAACGTACGATATCAAGGATAAAAAGATGAATTCCATTGGAGTTTATAACACGTTGTACAGATCAGCTATTTCTCCCTTCTCGTCCTGCTCATATTACAATAACCATTAGGTGCCACACCCTCAACTCACTTATAATCTCATCTCAACATCGACCTCGGTACTTTCCCCACCCACTTGTGCATCTGCCTCCCTTTTCACACCTCTCCTATACGCTTCCTCCACCACTTTCAAGCCCCTGAGTAAATCCTTGATCTCATGCTTCGATTTTTTGACTTTTGCCAAAGCTTCATTCGCCTCGTTGATCCTCTCTCGCTGCAGATACCTCCTGTATTTACAATCCGTGTTGATTATGATGTTTGTTACCTTCTCCATTGGCGCCAAGTCGGCCGCGGTCAGGTTTCCGGCCCGGACTTGGTTAGAGATGAGGATAAATGCTGAAGCGAAGTCAGCTGCGATAGAATCGATCAGTTTTGCCCTCTGCTCAGGCGGAAGGCCGGCGATATTTTGGAGGCGCAGGGTACAGAGTTCTTTCATTTCGTGCTTTGAATCCTCTCTGGCTGATAGCCAATCCTTTTTTTTTTTTTTTTTTTGATAACCAAAGTAGCAAGGAAAGATGGGAGGCTTCACGCTAAAAGCAACTGGAAGGAGGAAAGGGGGCAGATATATACAAATAACCAAACAAAGAATCATTTTGGCCAACGGTAATGTTTCTTTCCAGAATATGTAAAATATACTAGATGCCCTGTGGATAGAGAAGTTTTGTTCCCCCACCCTGCTTGCATCCTTTATTTGTCAATGAGCATTGACTTCCCAAGTGGCTCTTTATCATGCCCATTTTTAGTCATGAAATCCTTTGTGTTGGTCTATCGATCCTTCGCACAAAGAGACAAAAGGGATTATGGATTCCTTGTGAATACAGTGGACTACATTTGGTCACAGTACTATAATCGCTGAGCTAGAGCTGTCTAGGATCTAAACAATGCTGGTGTGAAGAAGAAGCTTAAGAATTCCATCACCAAGAATTCAAGTTACAGTAGGAAATAAGCATTCAGGCAGCAGCATGGGAGCCCTAGAAAATCAAGATGCGATATCTATTTTTTTAATAACTCCAACAAAATGCGTGAATTCATGTGATCTATATATTGCAATCTTGTTTTTAGGCATGCCTCTTCTGGTTGACGACGACTTTTTATGGTCCAGCCACCAGCTATTGAACCAGAGCTCGGACCACCTGATTCTAACGAGACTCCTCAAAACTATGAACTACAAAATAGGAACAAATTGTAGTGGGAAGCTGGCCTAAAGTTTATATGTAAAAAGACTGGGTATGAGCTACGTGTTGGTCAAAAGGAAGCGATAAAAAAGCTTCACAAGGGCGATGATATCGCCTTGGTCGCGATGGCCGGCTATGAGGCCTGCACCTTCGAACAGCCGAAGTATTACGTAGTGTAGGAAAGGCCATTCGGGCTCAATTCTTTTAAAAATTAAATGGGTATAATCTGGAGTTATACTACATTCTAGAA